>MJUU01041971.1:3164-23505 GCA_002080025.1 Modiolus philippinarum | reverse complement strand
AGGTGGATTTGTTTAATTGCTGAAAAACAGATATTATTCTTTTTGAGTGTATTTATAGCTTGATTGGTTAGAGTTGTACATAAGGTGATAAATATTTTACCTATAACAGGACTAGAACAAGTTGATCATATCAAAATATTTTGCTTTCAAATGAAGAAAGAAAAAAGGTGTAAGGAACAACCGGGGCAAAGACTTTCGATTAACACTGGAAAATGGGTAGGGACAGGAAATTAAGCCTCTAAAAGACGTAGACAAGAATAAAAGCCCTGTCCTTGATAAACTGGAGTTTTCTATGTATCGTGTGCGTTTTTGTCACATGTACATTCACTCCATATCCTTTCATTTTTCCTATATAAATGCATTGGACGTATCGTATCTTAAAAATTAATTAATTAATATGAGGTGTACGTTCAGTGAGCAATATTTCAGCTTGAATTTGTCAAGGCGACAACAAGTAAATCGTTTCAAAATATTATTGAGTAAAAAATTAAACATATAAAGGTGGAAGGAACAACCAGGGGCAACGAGTTTTGATAGCCACTGAAAAATATGAGAAGTGGGTAGGGGCAGGAAATTAAGCCATCTTTACAATCCTAAGCTAGTTAGCTTTCCTCACAGAAATAAAAAAAGGGAATTAAATACTGCCTAGGACGTGGCGTTTCTCCACAGTTTGGCAACAATGATTCGCGGTCAGGCTTTCCCTATTGTGATCCAAATACTTCGCATAGACACTGCATTTCTCTATTCACGATCTGAGAACGGTCCTGGTGGATCTGAAGCCGGAGCTACTGAAAACCGATTCGGAGCTACTGAAAACCGATTCAGGTGCCGGGAAGTGTATTTATCTTCGTGGTTCGAAATCTGCTTCATCATATTAGTTATCATTTTTCAATTGAGTAATACCAGCATGTCAGGTGTACAACTGATTGATTAGATAAGAGTTTAACATCCGTTTAGTAATATTTTAGGTTTAGCAGGACGAGAACAAGCAAGTCAATTCAAAAGAAGAAAATAAGTTAAAGAAGAAAAAAATGTGGAATGGACAATCGAAGCAACGAATTTGGGGAGAAATGGGTAGGGGCAGGAAAATAAGCTTTCTATACGAGACCGTGTGACTCTGCTCTCCTTAGAAAAAAATTACATAAAGAGTCATAATACTGCATGGAGCGTGGCGTGTCTCTACATAGTGTGGATGGAATGGTTCGAGATCAGGCTCTTAGTAATATGACCTGACTACACCGCATAGTCAGGGCACCAACTGTTAATCTCTTTTAAAAAGTATAGGTATATAAAGAAAGATATAACGGTGGAAGGACAACTGGGATGAATTTTGATTGTTATTGCAAAATAGGAGAAATGGGTAGGGGAAGGCGATTAAGCCGTGTGTATGACTCCCACAGTCTGCCCTTGTGCGAGAAATCTAGAAGGGTCTGGCCTCATACTGCATGCCACGTTGTGGTTTTTACCAAATTGCCTACAATTGTTCACAGTCATGATTTCCTTATAATAACATTAATACCCATCATACGTAGGGCATTTTCCTATCCAACACACAGGGACGTGCCCCACCATTCTATATAGATCCCATTAAAACTGATGCTTCATAAGATGTCCCTGACGATAGACGTCACCAAGTTTTGAATAATGTGGTCTGATAATTTTCTAAGACTGTAAGCAATAGCGTCAGTATATGCAAACATTTTTAACACTGTATAAAAATAAAGGCACCCAACCGCCATGTTTGTGTATCTTGCTGTTTGGGAACACCTGGATGCTTCTGATAAGGGCATGCATACATAAAGCTGAATTACCTTAAGAAAAGGAAACATTCCTGTAATTGATTCAAAACTAATTTAAAACATGTTCTTATAGGTAGTCAAATTATTATTCTTAAAATGGAACTGACAGGCTAAAATCCGGAATGCGGAAACGGCCTCTATTTTTCGGAAACATTCCGGGAAATCCGGAATGGTTGGCTACTATGTTTAAATTGTTTCATGCATCCAAAAATTTAAGAGAAAAAAATGTAGAACTTTAACTAGTGTGATGTTAGCGTAGATATTCAAATTTATCCAAATTGATATAATGGCCTCTTGCTGATACAGCTAATTTTTACTGAAATACATTATAACTTTACCAAACCTTTTAGGAAGTTTTGAGTTTAATTCTTCTTCCGTTGTTCGACTGTGTTGACCGACATACTAGGCTTCTTCAGCTAGGCAGCAGTTTAGAAGCGCGCTTAGACCCATCTTTCTAAATTAGGTTTTGTCCTATTCCTTTCTTTTTCGAGATAGTGGTCTTAGAGTTAGTAGTCTACCTGTTTTAGGTTTGTATGTTTATTGTACTATTCGGAACTTGTATAGAGAAGAGGTTTTATGGTACCTATCAACCGCTTTAACCCTACCGATAGCTATTCCCTTTTGTCCTGCTTATGTGTGTTTTTTTAGACTTGATGAGCGTCCCGTGTTTTTCTATTTGTTGAAATTTTCCATTAGCTTTTTGGACACTATGTTTTGTCGGGAATCGGATGACAGTGATTGTAAGAACACTTTGCCAGTTAAATCTGTTGACAATCCCGCATCCATTGCCAGTAAAACATGGATGTAGCTTTGCTCGACATCCAATGAATTCCGCTCAAACCGGTGCTAGGGGCCGTCCCGAAATTACTATAAAGTATGAGCAAAGCTCATTGTTAAAGGCCTCAGTAAAAGCATTGTTCCATTGCTTAGTTTTACAATGTATTTGTAGGGACTTTGTGGCATGTGCATTTACTCCAGATCGCTTCCGTATTGATATTTGTAATGAAATTCCCTTACAATTGTGGCTTGTGGTTGCAATCTTCGACCATTGTAGTTGTTTTCTGTTTTACTTTCTTAATAATGATAGTATACCAATCTCAAGAATGAATGTTTAGTCTGTTCTATCACTCTTGAAGTGTGTTCTCTTTCTGGTATGCCTCGCGAGCGCATTCTCTGTAAACCTTTGAATACTGATCTCTCTAATTGGTAAACCAAATGTTCGCCATAGTTGTACCATTAAATTTTTTCTCTGACTGGTATGATACAAGGTAAAGCTTATAAATGACATGCAAAAATGTTCAACTTACGTAATGCTATTTTTTTTCAAGCCATGCCAATTGTTATAAGACAGCCTCAGGACAATCAAGCATCTTTAGGACAAGACATTCAGTTACATTGTGAAGTGATACGTGTGGCAGGATTACCTGTTACAGTGAAATGGACCTTCGAAAATGTAAGATATAATTGGGATGAAGTAGTGTAATGATTAAAAAAATGTATGCAATACAAGTTGTATGCAAATGGTACGTTCATGTTCTACACATCTGATAAAGTCTGATAATCAAAAAGATCTAAATTGGCTAGGGACAGACCCATGAAACAAAATACCGAAGTTACTAATAAATTAGTTTCTGCATATGCGCTTTTCGACAACTTATGTCTCTTCAGTGCAGATAAAATCAAAACATCTGGAAATCCATAAACCGAAATATATATTAAAGCTGATAGATGGTAGTAAAATACTGCTTAGTTTTAAGCAAAGTTATCAAAACTTTATATAATGCAAGATTCCAGATAAAATTTGCTTTCGGTCAGAACCGAAGTACTGACCATTGGGTTGGTGAATACCCTCAAGGACTAGCAGTACACCAGCAGAGCAATCGCCAAGTATTAAATAAAATACAAAGTTACTGTAAATGCCAGGTAAAAATAAAAGACTTTGCAAGTTTTTTTTAATGAAAATAAAGGACTCAATAAATTTGATCGGAAAACAGAGGATTAGAAGACTTTTCTTTTTTACATGCTTTTAAAACCGGACACATAGTTTCACTCGGTAGATCTCCTTGGTATTTGATTTGGCTTCCTGTTTTGATCTTTTTGGAAATGATTACTTCTTTTTGGACTTCTTTTTGATTATGGCTTTCCATATTATTTGATTTTTAAGCTGCTGGTGAGAGGCTACACCTTGAATCACGTGTACAGCATAACGAAATTTACTGTTTTTATGCATATTCGTTTTTTTTTTTGTATTTCATTCCAATAGTATTATATATCTCAAACTTTAAGTAAAGACTTTATTTGTATCTCTATTCGCTTATCGATGTCTGCATACATTACCTTATTCCATATTGTAAAGTAAGCTTCCCCGGCACAGAAAGAGAAAAAACAGCATTACTATGAAAATCTCAAAGTGTTTAGTTTTGATCAACTGCTGCAGTAGTAATAGAAATTTTCATTTTGCGATATTGTTAACTATTCTTCAAGATAAGAAAGTAAGTACAGTGGTGTTTGATCTGATCTGTAATGAAACTATGAAGGGATAAGGAGCAAATGATAATTAGACAAAATCTCTGCAAGCACATTGTAAGAATAAGCAATAGAGCAACGCTTTTATTGTTGTTATTCATTTTGAAGTCATCAATAGGCCTTCAACAATGAGCTATACTCATACCTAATAGCAAGTTCAAAACGGCCCCTACACTGGTTTGAGCTGAATTCTTTGCAAGATGCGGAGCAATGTTACATCCATTCTTTCATGGATGCGGGATCGTCAACAACAAACATAAACTTAACTGGCAAAGTATTCTTAAAAGAACCCTTTTTGTACAGAAAAGTGGTACCCGCCAAATTTGATATTGTCTATAGCAAGCTGCTGTTGTAAAACAGTTCAAATATTCAAAAACGATATATACTGGGAGGAATATAATTGTTACCCGGGATTTTCTAAGAGTTTCTAACACAAATATAATTGAGTCATGTGCCACTTGAATGCCAATATATTTTTAAAAATCAACGGGGACTTCCTCGGACAGATGTAATGAAAGTAGCTAATAACATTATTTCCTTTATGCAGATAACGTCTTTTGATATCCTTTTAAAGGTACTTTAATATTTATCAATAAAGTATGTCAGCTTGTACATGTAACAGCTCATTCGGAACATTTGTACTCATGCTACTGTATGTATGTCTACAGTTTTCTTTTCTATGCCATACTAATATGTTGTCTTTGTTTCGTGGTTGCCATTGTCTTTGGATTATTCCTTTTTCATAACAAATAACACAATACCGAATTTACTGTCACTTTAGTTTCTGCATATGCGCATTTCGACAAAATATGTCTCTTCAGTGCAGATCAACTCAAAACATTTGGAAATTCATGAAACCGAAATGTGTAAAAGCTGACAGAGAACAAATTACCTCAAAATGGATCTAAAAAGGAAACCGAAACCAGCTAAGGACAGAGCTATGCAAGAGGGAGATACCCTTTAGAATTTAGCAAAATTTCTGTAATTTAGATATTGCAATATTTCAAATAAAATAGATTTCGGGCCTGACGGTTCGATTTTTCCGCTTACTTGTATAGTCACTTTTTTGTCGAGGCAGAGTATTGCCTTTACTTTAAGGATTTTTCATGAACATCTAATTATTGGATGCTGAACTTGAAGAACTTCGCTTTTATATTTTCTTCTTTCTGATCTAGGTTATATATTAAATATTGATTTATGCAAAAAGAAAAGTAAAAAATCACCTAAAAGTAGCCCACAATTATTTTCCACCAGCGCGGTACTTATCATTAACCTGACACAAAAAAATATGACTTTGTTGTTTCCCTATACATTTCAATTGTGTAATATCTTTGCTAGAGTGAAACATGGATATCTTAGCAATAGGCTCTGTAAGTCGCTGTCGATTTTGAAACTTGCCTGGTACATTATCTTACCTGGAGGTTGCATTTTCACGGAAGTATATGAAATTTAAATGTCACAATCCTCAAACGTCTTGTTTTGGAGGGAAACGTTTTCAAACTGCCTCGTTATCGTGAATTCTCCGGGTGTCACATGATTCGACTTGCAGACTCTAACACCCGAAGTTAAAATTGAGAAAATGATAAATTTCAGGCTAAACACCAAACAACAATGCCACAAGTTACTTACTCTAACAACAACCAGGTGTTAAGTATGCACGTCACGAGGGCTCATTATGGAATCTACACCTGTACAGCAAGTAATCAAAATGGTAGTGTGCAGAAGAAAGCAACAGTTTATCCAGTAATTCCACGTAAGTTTGGAAATAACATGTGTCCTTTGAATATTACAAACAGTGGAAGTGGGTGTTTTGATCAAATCAGAAAAAAAAACTTAGAACCCGAATTAAGAGGGCAATTTGATCTTGAATTGTAATATGTTTTTTTTTTTTTTTTTTTTTTTTTTTTTTTTTTTTTTGTTTTTTTTTCCCCTTTTTTTTTGCTTTTCTTCTTTGTTTTCTTGGTGTTTTTTTTTGCAAAAATATAGAGTGTGCATTTTATTTAAAAGAATGTACTGTAGTAAATATAATGCAAAATTAAAAAGAACAAATCACATCCAATGGCACCTTGTACCAAGGAACCAACATTTTTGTGGGCAATTTGGAATAAGACACGGAAATGAAGCAGATATTGTATTGATGATCAACTTTAAAGTCGAAAATAAAGGCGTTTCAATTGGCAAATGAGTATATTCATACTAAGTAATTCAGAGAAAAGACTGTCGAACAAATACAAGTAGTTCAAAAAGATTTGGTAATTCAAATAAGTGGCTGTTGAACACATAGGCCAAAGACTTGATCTTACGACAGAGTTTTTTTCTCGTGCAGTGTGAAATTGGGAAAGAAATTCCTCGTGATATGTATGCTCTGTAATCGTAAGTTATGGGGAAATTGTTCATGGGCATTTTTTTTCATATAAATGCACTATAAAAATTTAAGATAAACAATGAAGGGATATGGAATAAGTGCAAATAAGACAAAGTTTCCACAAAAACATGGTAACACCAAACTATCGAACAACGATTTCATTTTTGTTATTAGTCTTGAAGTCAGCATGAGGCCTTAATGAGCTTTTCTCATATCTCTGAGTCATAGTAAATGTTAAAAAATGGATAACAGGAAACACCTACAATGGCTGAAAAGTTTAAGACAGTTTTTTTTCTAAAAATTAGAACAAATCTGGCCTTCTGTGTTTTTAATGCCCACGATTTGATTTGTAAAGCTTCTTTTGTTATCAACTCAATAAATGTCCTGTGTTTGTTTATTTGATGCATTTTCATGTATCGGCAATTGATGACACTATTTGTAAGATTTCTTTCTGTGTTTCTTTAATTTTTTGCTGATGATTTGGATTCCGTAACCACAATAAACATGGATGAAGCATTTTTGACATATAACAAGAATAGAATTCCTGGGCCCCCCGCCGCTCATGCAGTATACTAGTATACTGTATATGAAATCGCAATATTTTCAAACATTCAGGGCAGTTCAAAAATTAAATATGTGGGGATACAAAGAGTATCAACCACAGCAGATCTTCGAACTTGACCAAGGTATTAGTCATACTAACATTTGGTATAAATTAAATGAAAATCCATTAAAAGTTGAAGCCATGAGAGTGCTTACAAGGTCAATTTTTGGATAAAACAGAGTCATAATTTTCGTCAAAGTCCCATAACTCCGTCAAAAAGTATCGACTGAGACTGATGTTCAATCTTGATCAAGGTTTAAGTACTATAAACATTTGGTATAAATTTCATGAGAATCTATCAAAATTTGTAGGCATAAGAGCGCTTACAAGGTTAATTTTTGGATAAAACAGTGTCATTATTTTGGTCAAAGACCCATAACTCTGTTGAAAAGTATCGACTGAGGCTGATGTTCAATCTTGACCAAGGTTTTAGTAGTATAAATATTTGGTATAAATTTCATGAGAATCCGTCAAAATTTGTAGCCAAGAGAGCGCTTACAAGGTCAATTTTTGGCTAAAATGGTGTCGTTATTTTGGTCAAAGTCCCATTACTCCGTCAAAAAGTATCGACCAAGGCTGATTTTCAAACTTGACCAAGGTATTAGTAGTATAAACATTTGGTATAACTTTCATGAAAATTTGTCAAACTTTGTAGGCATGAGAGCGCTTACAGGGTCAATTTTTGGATAAAACAGATTCATGATTTCGGTTAAAGTCCCATAACTCCGTCAAAAAGTATCGACCAACACTGATTTTCGAACTTGATTGAGGTATTAGTGATATAAACATTTGGTATAAATTTCATGAAAATCTGTTATAATTTATAGGCACGAGAGCGCTTACAAGAAAGGGTGACGCACGGACACACGGACGCCCGGCATTTCTATGTCCCCGCTCCGCGTTGCGGCGGGGGACAAAAAGTGAATGCCGTCTAAGGAAGGGCTAGGGGTCGTTTTCAACTTAGTGTGATGTATAAATGCTCATTATTGAAGGCCTCTTGGTGATTTCAAACAAAAGTGTTGTTGCATTTTATACCCTCTGCAATAGTAGAGATTTTGTTTTATGTACATACTCCAAATGCACATGTCCTAGGTATTATTACTCAAATTTATTGAACACGTTGGGCGTGGCTTAATTTTCTCCGTCTTGTAGGTAAGATTGAAATAATAAATGCAACATCCCTTTGTAGGTTTGTTGCAAGGCAAACCTTAAGTAAATCAAAAAAGAATTTCGGACAAATAGTCCTACAGCTTCATAAAAAAATGTTATTTTCTGTCTTTGAAAAAGTTATTTACACAAATCTTTAGAATGGCTATTAAGAATAACACGATTATTGCTATCTTATTTCAGAGGGAGGATAAGATATTTGCTGGGAGAAGATAAGCCAACAGACTCTGTCAACTTACAACCATAATTAAATACAGGAAAATTAAAACACGATATTTATTTTGGTCTTCAGCATTTGTTTGAGCAAGTGTTATTCGTGTTAACATATCATATTATACTTTCGTGACTCGTTAGATAAATCAACACTCAAAGTACTTACATTTGCAAAATAAGTCTATCTATGTCGGTCGATTAGTTTTTACTGCTGATGATGCTCGCTGGTCACGTTTTAGTATTACTGTCAGATTTTCGGACTTCTCTGGTTTTCTCCATTCAAAAGCATTATAAATTTTGTCCACAAACCCCAATATTATGTTTGATAATTTCATTTTATACATCTTTCGTAGCATTCTGACAAAATTTTGATTAAATTCTATTTATTTTGTCGCATTCGTTCAAGGGTAAACATAGCTTATGTTAAACGTATGAAAAATTCAGAAGAGTTAAGCTTCCTGCCTGATTTTTTATTACTTATATCTAAAAAAACACATTAGCAACCTATCATTTGTTTTCTCTTTAATCACTTCTTTTTCAGCTTTCTTATAAAAAATACATTTATTTGAAATTAGATTTATTTTCAAATTGACCAGCAAACCTCGTTAAGTGCCAGGCCGGAGAGGTGATGTAATGTCGTCGATTGACGTAGATAGTTGTTGGTGTGACGTCATTTATGTATAAAAAAAGTATGACCATAAACATTATTTTTTTACCTCGAAGTCTGCGAAGAAACAGTGTACACGGCTTCATTTAAAATTATTTAATTACAATTATAAAAAACGCTGCTGAAAACAAATGCTGATATTATTGGATTTTTTGTACAAACAGTTTGAAATCAAATAAATTTATGGGGGATGAAAAGGAAAAAATAATCAGTCAATATAATTTAAACCATGCATTTATAGTAGACAAAGGTAAAGTACCAGTTCTGTATATTCGATTATCTTCTTGTTACGAAAACATTTACAAACCTCAGTAAAAGAAACCTAAAGATTAAGCTTCTAGCAATATTGTGTTTGTATCTAAGAAACACTTTTAAGACTGTCTTGATAAGGAGATGGGTGTTGACAGTTTATCCGGAAATCCTATTTGTATCACAACTACAATATCTAAGGATGAGATAATCACAAACCACACTTATATGCTAGCATCCTTCGGTATTAAAGTGGATGAAGGTAACAGTTGTCTCCCCTTCCTTGCATTTACTGGGTATGTAAGCTTCACAAGAATCCCTACATACAGGATCCTATTGCAGGATCTGTCAGATGCACCGCTAAGCCCTTTTTCAAACTCTTACCACTTTATTGAGTAGTTAGAGATGATCTTAAAAGCTACTGCGAAAAGCCCATTCTACGAGCGGCGTTAATCAGATGTGAATTCTTAAAAATTCCAAAAATGTCACTGAACATCTCTCCTCAAACAGTCTCGCATACTGCAATAATATTCAAACTTTTTATTTTTCTACCCTTTATACAACCCTTCCGAATAATAAACTTAAAACAACAATTTTCTAACTGAACCATCAATGTTTCTGTAACAAAAACGGAGAACGCAGATATTCTTTTTTGCTAATAGCAAAAGATAAAACATATTTTGTGAAGAAACATGCTGAGTCAAACCAGATATAGCTGCTTGAATTTTTGGTCGACATTATTTTTAGTTCGTCTCAAAGAAGTTGGTGGGGACTATTGGAGTATCCCCGCGTCCACATTTTGGTGTATATCCCAGCACCTATGCATGATAGGGTCATCAAACTTTACTTGCAGGTGCATCTTGGGTTGACTCACAGCTTCCCTAAACATTAGGCTTCGTCTACCTATATTTTCTGCTTGAACGACTTACATTCAAGTTTATGTCCGATCAGATCTCAGTCACTATACATGTTGGTTCATGTAACCTTGCACATGCATGCATCTCTGATGGTAGGTCAGCATCCAGGCAAATAGGTCACTTTGAGCTATATTTTCCGCTTGAACGACTTACATTCAAGTGTACATCTAAGTTCAAATCTCAGCCACTATACATTGTAGGATCATGTAACCTTGCATATGCATGCATCTCTAATGGTAGGTCAGCATCCAGGCAAAATTAGGTCACTTTGACTTTTATTTTCCGCTTGATTGACTTACATCAAAATTTACTGAAGAGTTAAGATCTTGGTCCCTACGCATGTTATTAACATGTAAGCTGCATATGCATGCATCTCTGATGGTAGGTCAGCATCCAAGCAAAATAAGGTTACTCTGACAATGTGCCATAACGAGGTGGACTTTGTAATCGTTGATTACCTATGTTTGTTGAATGTGAAGGCCGCGTGTTTCAACCAATACAATGTAATAGTGATTCCTATGGGAACAAATTCTGCGCCACATTTAGCTGACCTTTTCGTTTATTTGTGTGAAGCAAGGTTTTTACAAGGACTAATACAACAAAAACAAAACAACACGCACAGACTTTTAATTTCAGCTCCGGGTATATAGACGTTGTACTTTCTCTTAATAACCCAAGATTCAAAAACAATATTTACATCGGATCTACTCCAGTAAACTTGAAATTTAAGAGACAACTGATACACCCAATTCATCTTCATGCCTTAAATTTTTGCTATACATTGACGAACACGACGTCTGAAATCTAGGTTGTATGACAAACGTGATGATTTTTACTTCAAAATTGTGAACTATCATTTTCTCAGCAGCAATGAACCTACCTCCCCAGCATATGGAGTGTATATTTCACAATTTATTCGTTACTGTAGAGCTTGCAGTTCATACAGTGACTTTGTGGAAAGAACAAAAGTACTGTCGCAAAAACTGCTGAGTCAGGGATATGTTCAGTCGTTGTTACTTTCGTCCCTTTAGAAATTCTATGACCGTCACCACGACATCATAGATAGATATGAAATGTCAGTGTCACAAATGAAAGGGGACATTTTCAGCCAGATTCACGTCTTCTCGGATTTTACATTACCTAATGTGACATTACCCTGGATTGACCCACTGAAAGTGTGATGGATGCTGTATACAGAGCAGGACATAATTGCCCTTCCGGAGCACCCGATGTCGCTGTTTTTGAGAGTTCGCATTATTAGGGATTAGTTTTTAGTGTTAAGCTTGCGGTGTTTGTGTGTTTTGTGGGTGTGTGGTGTCTTTGGTTTCAGTCTTCTGGTGTTCTTGTTTTGCCTTGTTTCTGGAATTTGATTTAGGTAATCTTGTGCTTTGTTCCTTCGGTATTCTACTGCTGTTGTTTTGTTATCAATTCGAGTTGTTTAATTACACAATACATGTAATGATAAACGAGCTTCAGCGAGTTATTTTTATTTGTAATTAAATAGCAAGAGTTGATACCATACGATGTACAAACCTCGCGAGTTGTGAAACTCTTTTCTCTTATGATAAATTTCATTATAAACTCTTCTGTTGTGTTCTCCTAATTATGTTAAGTATGGATAATTTAGTTTGTTGTGTGTGTGGGTACATTGAATATTGATTATGTTCTTAACACTATACAGTTATTGCCTTAATATAGTTTTGAAAATTTGTATCACGTCTATTATATACTAAGTTTTGAAAATTTATATCACGTCTATTATATTTAAGTTTCGGTATAATAAGTTGTCAACCCGAGTGAAGTTGTTTCCTGAGGGCTTTAGCCCGAGGGAAAACAACAAGCACAAGGGCTGACCACTTTGATGTGCACCACATATGAAGGCAATAATAGTTTTATTATACCGAAACTAAAATATAATAGACGTAATATAAATTTTCAAAACTTAGTATGAAAATTAACTGTTTTGAAATAGGAAATTATTATTCAAAGGTTTTGGCATTTTGACATCTTGCGTAAGATAACCAGATCTATTAGAATATAACTCTCTATCTGTATATTATTTACATGTAAGTTATCAAAATGTGGCTAATAACAAACTTGATCAAACGTTTTAAGGGAAATACAGTTGACTTCTAAATATAGAGCAAAACGACGTCACACTTAAGAGCGCGACTATGCACGTGACATGTTGGAGCAAAAACAGCGTAAATTTTATTTTTTACTAAAATAAACATTAAATCCAATCAACTGCATAATTACCCCGAGGGAAGCCCGGGATGTAGAAATAGGACCTATTATCTCCGGCTTGCTGGGTATGACCCCTCCTAAACGGGGCTGACCCCGAGGGAACCCCGGGATATAGAAATAGGACCCAGTCCGTGGTTGTGCGGGCTTAATAAATACACAACCCATCTTTCGGATGGGATGTAAACTCAGGTCCACGTACTGGAAGAAACGCCATGCTTCCTGCACGTCAAAGAACCCTTGTAGCAAGCTCTTTTTGGGATGGTCCGTAGGTGATCGGCTACAAGGCTAAATTCCCGGCCCTTGACGATTTCACCCTACTTTTCCAGTGGCAGTCAGAATTTCCCGTCCCATGGCCCTTTCCATACCCCAAAGCGATTATTTATTAACAAACTTGTTCTCGTCTTGATATAGCTGAAATATTGCTGAGTAGACGTTAAACAATATTCAATCAATCAATCAATCTTCTTGATATAGCTGAAATATTGCTCAGTAGACGTTAAACAATATTCAATCAATCAATCAATCAACTGCATATTTATTTTATACATAGTTCCAAACACTTTCCAAAAATACCTATTAATTATGATTTTTTGCTTATACTCAACTTATAAGGAACCACTTACGGTTGAGAGGGTAACCTCATATGATGTTCCATGGGTAGAACAAACAAATTATTGTTCCACTCTGGTTGTAAATATCCCGTATTCCAATATACCCTAAACAAGCCTCGCTTCTATTTCATCTCGTTTTATGTTTAACTCGGTTTGACTTCCGATGTTTGTTTTAATGTGGAGGTCATCTTTTGGGTCGAATTTCAAATCTTGGTGTTCCCAGTACTTATAGAGTAAAATTTCAAATTGACTAACTACGTTTTTGTCTCCATTAGGTATTAACGTTGGCAGATTGTTCCACAATAATTTTAATGTGGTTAATAGTGATACGATTTGCATAATTTGTACTTCTTGTTTTAGCAAAATTGTGATATCTAGAAATGGTTGGTTGCACTTGTAGGAACTATTTCATACTATGATTTTATTATTGTAGATGCTGGGTACAAGGAATGTTCGGGTCTATAGTCAGATGTATTGTGTTCAGCACTACAATACTACAAATGCATTGATGTTTTTTTAATTGTCTTTTTGTGATTACAAAAAAGAGTAATTAGTTTGTGTTTGTTTTGATAATTTTCACAGGGGTCTGAAAGAGGTATGGCCACTTTATTTCACTCAGCGTACTGATTTCGCAAATGCATTAAATATTCTCCAAAACTGTTTATACAGGTCGTCTGTTATATCCACACTTATAACAAAATCAATTCCAATGAATTTTCATACTTACAGATAAAAAGATTCGACTAGTTAACTTGAAACCTGAGTGCAATTTTGTCAAATTTTAACAATTTTTGTAGGTTTTTGTCAGAATTCGTGATGGGGCGGAAGGACTTTTTTACGGGACGTCGGGATCAGCCATTTTATTCAGCGGGAATTCGGGATTTACACTTAATAGGATCCGGGATTTGCGTAATCATTTTTCGAGAATCGGGATTGGAAATTTTATTTTCTAGACAATACGGGATTTGACAGTTATTTCCTCGCGATTCCGGGACCATACTCCCATTTACCCACACTCTTCGATGTATACAGGGACATATATAGTCCCTGATGTATAGGACGACCCCCCGAACCAAACTAAACTGACTACCATCTTGAAGACCACATGTATATACATATACACTCGTAAAAAAATTGTTTTAGTTCTCGGTTTCCTTTGAGTAGTTTTATGTTGCCAAACAATGCAAAATGGTCAAAATGGACACAAAATGTTATAAATAGCCATGTTTTACTGCTAATGTGTCAGAAAACGTACAAGGTTGGCCTTTAAAAAATAACTATATCTTAAATTGAAATGTAACTGTTCACGCGAGGACTTATATACAGTTTAATTAGTGTGAAGTATTTATTTGTTGACGATGATTAACAAGAGCCATGTTAGAATGAAGTCATGAGTTTCGGAAACGGGTCCGTTCGCCCACTATACATGTTCGCCGAGGTCCGTTCTCACCGGATCCGCTGTGGCATAATTTTGGGTCCGGGTCCACTACGGGTCCGGCCGGATACAAAATGTTAACATTCTGTATCCGACTTCCCATTATAATTTTGGGTCCAGGGATCAGTTATTTTCTCGGAAATTAGATTTTTGCTTAAAAAATCAATTTGACAAAATACTTGACTGTTTCAAAGAGTGGTTTCAATATTTCTAGTATCCCAAACCAGAGCTAATGAGGTGGGCGTCTACTTCATCAGCCGTATTTTAGAAACACGCCGTCTGTTGATGGTGCATAGTAACGGCTGGATATTAAGCTTGTTCGGGTATATAAATCACAATGGAACGATGCATTTAGTAAAACAAAAACATTTACAAAATAAAAGTCAACAATTTGTCTGCTATTGCACGTTAAATTGTTTATAGTTGATGTCAAATGTCTTCAATACAACCACACTTAAATTAACCTGGCATTAAAAGGCAAAAAAATACCGGGGATGGACACAATTTCTGTATTAAAAGATAGCCAAAGAATTAATCTTGAAGGGGAAGTATGAAATAATTGATTTCAAAGATCCAAAATGATATCCCGTAACCAAGGTATAAGTGAGGGTAGTATTTTCCATTGTGTTCATTATTTGGCGGTAAATGTCATTTATAAATACTGCTAGGGCACTCACAGGGATCAAAGTACCCCATTATGTTAAAATTATACGAAATTAATGGGAAGGTGTCAAGATTTCTGTATCTAAATATTTATTTGGAACGGCAGTCGAATGTTTACTGTTCCATTTAATCCATTAAAACAAACTATAGACAAAAAATCAAATTACGATTACCTGAAAGGGCCTCTGACTTTGAGTTGTAGCAGAATCCACGAACTTTGGGGTTTTATTCTAAGAATTTGTGTAGAAGGGCGGAAATGAAATTTTGCACACGTATTGATTAATTCTTTATAAATCAGTATGCAAATTTTGGAGAAAATCTGGAGATGTATATTTGAGTCATCCAGAATGTACCGCAATTTACACACTAATAACAAACTTTACAATCAAACGGCGAACATTTACATTATTTCTGAACCTTAATGAAATACACGATTTAAAAAATCCTTAAATTTTCTATCTAGAAACAACTTTTTGGAATCTGTAACTACGGAAAACAATCTAAGTAGACCTTTTTTGTGTCGTTTAATGATGAGTTCCATTTCTTTTGTTTGAAACTAATCACTGATCTGCCTGTAATATGTTGACGAATAACTATTGCAAACTCGGTCCCAGGAAGGGAAATAACTCGTGTATTTTGTTATTTGTAAAAACACCACTATCCAAAATGAAATTTTATGATTAAAATTAATTCATTCCATTATTTTATTCATCCAAAAGTATTCATTAATTATTCATTATTTATTTTAAATTTTAACACGTATTAACATTATTTTTTGTATAACTATCTAATTGTAATTACCTTTATCATGTTTATTTTATTTGTCTATTTATTACGTATCTATATTTTTAATTATAGTTTTGGGGTAGATAATTCTCTGTTCTAGACCCGGAGGCTCCGATGATTTTCACTGAAGCTTTTATTTTTACTACAGCATCACAGTCTCTGATACAATTCCTTATTAATGTCCCTTCTGCATTCACTTTCCCTCTCTCAGAAAAACTTCTCGGTAGTTATATAAAATCAAATGCACAAAATCACTTCACGTGAAAGCTGTATTTAAAAAAAAAATGGCACCATGCATATTTTGTTATCTAGACAGAGAAATATAGAAGTTTTGATACAAAGCATATTCATGCAAAATTTCATGGAGATACATGTGTATCTTTATTGGTTATGTCTGGAGTGCAACACTTTTTGTGACATTTTTTACCATTATTTTTTTTACATATGAAATAGAAAATAATGATATCTGTTTAAAAGTAAGACTTTTCAGTTAAAGTTTAACATCTGGAGATAGGAATTTAGTATCTGAATATTTGCAAATGTTTTGCTGCAGTTGGCACAAGAACAATTGGAGTCCGTGTCTGGAGTGCAACAGCAAAAATAGAAAAACTGCAAATAAATGAATACTGTAAAAATTCTGTCTATGAAAAATTATATATTAATATATTAGTTAATGTAAAGAATATCAATTCCATATGAAAAATATGATATTGAATATTTTGATAACAACATCGCCTCTTGATGGGTCATTAAATACATCAACCCTTGTTTGTCAGGAGTGCAACATTTGAAGTTTAATAAGTCCCCTTTTCCTGTCTATTGATTTCTAATCCACTATTGTTCTTTGTTTCAGACAACATTGATATAAAGATAATTCATCCAAGAATGGAACTTTTTTTTCAGACACACAGCTCATTAAAATTGCAGTTGGAGTGAACATATGTGTTATGGCCTCATGTCCATTTACTCCATATCCTTTCGTAAAATATAACACATATATAACTAAATTGAAAGGAATGTTTCTGTTGTCTGGAGTGCAACAGTATTTCTAGAAAAAAGAGGGGGAAACGGGGGAATGTGTCAAAGAGACAACGACCCAAAGGGGAGTAATAACAACTCAAAGCCACCATAAGATCTTCAATGAACGGTGAGAAAACCTCACACCCAACGGCAGGTCGGAGTCGGCCCCCTTAATAAAGAGAAATCAAGTTCAGCGAAATAAACATCATCCTAGACTCCTATAGACATAAAGTAATCTACCTAGAAAAAAGACAAGACACACAAAGGCTTAATAAATTTCCTGACTTAGGACAGGCGCAAACCTGCTGCGGCGGGGTTAAACTAGTTTTATTGGGCCAAACCTTCCCCCTATAGCCAATGTGATTAATCAAAAAACAATCGTAACAACAGTAAAATTCAGTTGGCAACAGGACTGAGTCAACTGCGAAAAATGGAACTGAAAGAACTAAATATACGGACATAAACATGAAATCACAAGAGACTACTAGCAGTTAACTGACATGCCAGCTCCAGACCCATTACCAACTGACAAAGTAAGTTATGTACCCTCAGTATACAGCTTCCACCAAGATCCCTTCCTGTGAGGAGTTTAGCATAATGATTTCATGCATATACCGGAATACATAACCCGTGTCCATGCAATACAGATTTTAAAAATTTAGAATGTGTTTAGTTAAAATGCAAAGACCCTATCAAAAAATCAATGTTAATACCAAAGAAGGCCATACGACAATACCGAAACCCTTATGAATTAGACGATTTAAAGGTTTTATAAGTTTGTTAGGCGAGTTTAAGTATTTTTTACTCTTATGTAAAACATTACCGTAAAATAGGGGATGTGAAATACCAGCCTTGATTAGATGTTTACGGTTGCATTGTATTTATGAACTATAGAGGTGTGAAACCACCAATTCATTTCTTTAACATTTTCAACTAAAATTTGGAATTTTCAAACCTCCCTGGACATTTTATCTTAAGTTTAACCTTGCCAAGACCATACATGTCGTGAAAGGCACATACCTGCTCTACATTATATATCAAATTTTCATCATACCTTTAAAGCCTTCTAAGAGATTCCCGGTGTGTCGGGGAAAGCCACCTATAAATACGTACCACGACGTCACAACATTGCGCAAAAATAGTCATTGGGAATTCCCCTCTTTTAAGGTGATCTAAAATTACACCTGGTCAATTGACCTTGGTCTTGAATTAAACCTAATATATCAATGTTTAAATGGGTGCACCATTCATCAAATTCCCTTGAATAGTTTAAAGGTGCAAGAATACAAAGTCTATATAGTTTTAAAGGTGCAAGAATACAAAGTCTATCTTTAGATTCAAAAGGTCTATATTCTCATTCGTTCCAACTCTGATTGGTTGAATTGGTGGTTTGATACCTTTATATCGATGATAAAATTTAGTAAAGGTTTTAACTAGTTTATGATAACGAAAACCCTGATGTAATAGTTTTTCAGTTATGAAAAGATTACGTTTATTAAAATCACAAATGTTATTACATACTCGAGCAAATCGAACAAGGTGAGATATGTAAACACCATATGATGGCGCTAATGGAACATCGCCATCCAGAAATGGATAATTAACTATGGGAAAAGAAAAATCGTCCCTTTTATCATAAATTTTAGTATTTAATTTACCATTCGTTATATCAAAATTGATGTCTAAGAACGGACAATGATGATTATTAGAATTTGCTTTATTCAAAGTAAGTTCTTTAGGGTATGTCCTTATAATAGCTATTGAAGTCGTCATTATTTAAAGTTAAAATATCATCCAAATATCGGAAAGTGTTGTTAAACTTTTCAATTAAATGCTGTTTAGATGGGTCTTTGCCGATGTTGGTCATAAACTGAGATTCGTAGCAGTACAAAAAGAGGTCTGCTATAAGTGGTGTACAATTGGTACAATTCTAGTTTATTAATGCTAATGTTTAATAGAACAAATGAAAATTTAAGCATCAGATAATGATTATTTGAAAGAAAGTAACTATTTCAACAATTTTAAAGAAAAACTGAGCCATTTTTCAATTTCAGACTCTCTTTGTAGGCACTTAATAGCAAAATTACGTTCATTTTTTTTAAAGAAATGCTCTATTTATTTTGTCACGCCTATGACTACTACTGACCAATATTTTCAGTAAATTTACCAAAGTTGGGACCGGAATCAAATTCCAAAAGCTTATTGCACATTTAGATACTATATGCAACAATTCTGTAACAAAATTACAATTCTGCAACAAAATTACAATTCTACAACAAAATGAAAACAAAAATGCAGGAAGAGTTCGCGTCACACGCCACATGTGTCAAAATCCACATCTTGGGACCTTTGTCAAAATCGAAATCTTGTGCCTCTTGTTTGCATCAATATTAAAAGATCAAACACTTGAAAGCTTGTTGCGCATCAACAGATTACATGCAACAAAGCTACAACAAAATTAGATCCCTAAATCCAAAACTGTAGGAGGAGTTTGCGTCACATGCAACATGTTTCAAAATCAACATCTTGGAGATTCTTGTATGAATCAACACCAATATAAAAAATCCGAATATCTGCAGTATATGTGCAACAATTCTATAACAAAATTAAAACCGCTATTCCAAAAATGTAGGAGTAGTTCCCGTCACATCGTGATGTGGAGACCACAGGGACTTGCCCCCGGCCTAGAAAAAAAGTTTTCTATCAAATATGAATCTAAGAAAAAAAACACGTGGTTTTTCTCTGAGATTCATATTTGATAGTAAACATTTGATTTTTAAGGCGGCGGGAGCAAGTCCCTGTGGGGAAACAGAGACGAAAACAATATCCCAGAACTTTCGTAAGAAAATGTGGGAAAATATAACACAACGAAAAATATCCAAGCTGTTCAAATGCCAAAATACAACAATTATTAATTTTTCCTTATTTTAAAATATTTCATTCGTTATTATTTAACGATATGTTTACTTATATATGTTTTTATTGCATAATAAAACATTACTCTCTTAAAAATAATTTGAATAAAAGTTTTACAAGTTTTACATAACTAATTACTTAATAATGACGTTTACA
>MJUU01041969.1:26584-39115 GCA_002080025.1 Modiolus philippinarum | reverse complement strand
AGATTTGCAATTGCAAGCAATAGCTGATGTCGCCCCTGACAGCCAATTCGATGATTCCAGCTTGTTCGCAGCATCGAAATCTACATAGAAATCAAATTTCGTTGAAATCGGACGAAGTTGAAATTTTTACGTATTTTGGAAATGGCAGCCATTTTGAAAAAAAAATTCCTAGCATACCCACCTCCAGATTGTGATCCAACTTTGTACCAAATATGAATGAATTCTGTCAAAGCATGATTGAGAAAATTTCATTTTTTGTTAAAATTGGACGAATTTCGAATTTTTCGTATTTTGGTAGCCATCTTGAAAATGGCGGCAGCTTTGAAAAAAAATTTCCTCCCATGCACCCCTCCAGATAGTGATCCAACTTTGTACTAAATATGAATGATATCTGTCAAGGCATCATTGAGATATAAGCCGGACAAAAAGAGGTGGAAGAAAGAAACAATAATAATGAATAATAATAATAATAATAGTAGAGAAACGGACCAAAAACAATATGTCGTCCCGACTACGTCTGGGGCGACATAATAAGAAACGCAGCAAAAACAATAAGTCTCCACAAACTTCGTTTGGGAGACTTAATAATAATAAAAATAAGAAACACAGCAAAAACAATAAGTCTCCCCAAACTTCGTTTGGGAGATTTAACAAGTAATAACTGTGTTCGCAAGCGAAACACAAAAGTCTCCCAAACGAACTCCATATCGGACTTCAAGGCATTACGAGACACCTTCAAGAAAAAATTGGGGCAGGGATTCCCCCTATAACCTATGTAATACATATCTCAAAATTCCTCCTTTATTTATCAGAAATTCTGATTTTCCAAAAAAATATGTTTCTGGTTTTCTTTCCATGGCAACAAAGTGCTCTTTTGTCCATTACATCCAATTTCAGACCCTTTCCAAAAAAGATTTGGGCAGGGGTTCCCCATATAGGCTATGTAATATATATTTCTCAAAATTCCTTATTTTTTATCAGAAAACTCAATTTTTCAACAAAAAATCTACTTCTGGTCTTCTTTCCATGGCAACCAAGTGCTCTTTTGTCCATTGCAACCAATTTCAGACCCTTTTCAAAAATAATTTGGGCAGGGGTTCCCCTTATAACCTATTTAATACATAATTCTCAATATTCCCTTTTTTTATCAGAAAACTCAATTTTTCAACAAAAAATATGTTTCTGATTTTGTTTCCATGGCAACAAAGTGCTCTTTTGTCCATTACATCCAATTTCAGACCCTTTCCAAAAAAAAAATTTGGGCAGGGGTTCCCCTTATAAGCTATGTAATATATATTTCTCAAAATTCCTTATTTTTTTATCAGAAAACACAATTTTTTCAACCAAAAATATGCCTATGGTTTTGTTTCCATGGTAACCAAGTGCTCTTTTTTCCATTGCAGCCAATTTCAGACCCTTTCCCAAAAAAAATTTGGGCAGGGGTTCCCCTTATAATCTAAGTAATACATATTGCTGTAATTAAAATACTTTTATCAACAGAAACTACTATTTTCCCAAAATGTCCATTTTTTGGTATGGTTTCCATAGCAACGGTAGTTATTTTGAAATTTCCAATGCTTGGAACCCCTCCTTACATGACCTTCAACTTTCCCATGAAGTTTCATGGAGCTAGTGTTTCTAGTTTTTGAGAAACAGTGATAAATATGATGAAAATCATTCAAAATTTCATTTTCCCATAGCGTTACTATAGGACGACCCCACCCCTTTTGAATACCCCCAAAAGTACCCTTAATGGACCCCCTTTAAAAATTGTTGATGATTGCAAATCTAGATACATAGGGCTAATATGCTACCAAGTTTGAAACTTCTGGGTACAATGGTTTCTGAGATCTGCTGCGGACAAGTTCATTAGGACGAGAATAAAGAAAGATGGAAGAATAATAATAATAATAAGAAAGGCAACAAAAACAATAAGTCTCCCAAACTTCGTTTGGGAGACTTAATAAAAATAAGAATTGAGTAAAAACAATAAGTCTCCCCAAACTTCGTTTGGGAGACTTTATTATAAAAAGAATTGAGTAAAAACAATAAGTCTCCCCAAACCTCGTTTGGGAGACTTAATAAGAATTGAGTAAAAACAATAAGTCTCCCCAAACTTCGTTTGGGAGACTTAAAAAAGACTCAAAAATTTGTTTTCGTAGTATAATTTTAGAATGGCATTATGGATTTGAATGAAACTACACGTAACACACAGATGAAATCATAAGAGGTATTGATTTTTGGTAGGTACTTGTCAACCTCATAAATAAATACTGAAACTTAATTGGTTTTTATGCATATCTTCAGAATGACTTTATCAATTTGCATGAAATTTACAGACTCGACAGTATTAGAGGTGAAAACGACAAATTTTGATTTTGAGCTCAATAGGTGAAAATTCTGGGTCACATGTACTTAACGATTTTTTTTTTAAATTTTGCAAATTTGGTCTTGACAAAGATTTCAGCTTCTCATTTGCAAATTGAATACATTTCTGGAATGGAGTTGCTGAAGTGGAAGAGTATGGTTGTGATCATTGCTCATAGTTTTTTCTAGTTATAATTTGTACATGTACATGAATTCCGATTCACATTGCTCGAAAGGTAGTCTTAGAATCATTCGATATACGCTGGATTTGTGTTGTAACGTTTTCTTCGTTAGTTGGTTCTGATGCATTAAATAAAAAAATCTTGAAACAAGACTTTTTGGTCTTTCAATATTTTTCCTTCATCAACACTCTTTCCAATTACAGTATCTGGTGCAACACGTAGAGCAGATATAGCTAACCCCTTCCGAGCACCTGACGATGCTGATGACTTTTGGGGTCTCACACTTTGTTTGCTTCGTTACCGTCGTTTATATTGTCTCTCTATGTGTGATCGTATTCTGAATTGAATTATGGTTATTTGGCAATTGCTTTGGTATTCATTAAATTTATTCTAATTTTATTTAATAGGTTATGTGTAGCAGAAAGGGCTAGTCGGTCAGACTTGACTCCCTGGTAGATGTAGTGTAAAGTACTAAAACTTCTGATTCGAATGAATCAGGATACCTGAAACAAAACAAAACAATGTAAACATTTCAAAATTTTATTTACAAATGTACATTTGAGCAAAGCAGACATCTTCTATGACAATAAAAAGTTTTTAAACTTATTAAAAAGACTATTTTTGCGTTGAGTTGACAATTTAAAAAAACGTATTGAAACAATAATACCAAAAATGCTTATTTTAGGCAAGCGATAGTCTGATTCATACAACTTTTTACTAACTCTGAACCACATACCTGTGACTGAAAACTGACGTTAAAACATATTAATAAATCTATGGCAAGAAATATACTTGAAAAGGTAATTATAAATAAAGGACATGTATTAAACGGAATCAAATATTAACCCATTTACAAATAAACACAGGATCAAGATTAAAATCTTTCAAGTGTGTTTTTCCTCTAAGAATCACCCTTTGAACCTTCTTTTACTTGTTTAACTGCAGGTTCACCAATAAACACTGTGTAATACTCTAACATGTCCAATTTTAAAGCAGTTAAAACATCTCTGATGTATATTCTTTTTATTCAACCCGATTCACTTTAATTTGAGAGCTAGCACAAATTATACAGAATTTTAATTATACATTGTTATCTGACTGCCTAATTAATCAAGACTTAAAAATTCTGTCTCATTTAACAAGTTCTTAAATAGATGTAAGTACCTTGTGGAAAAAATTGAAGTTTCGGCCCAAATACTTTGATGAGCATTACTTTTTATTGTCTACATCCTTTCAATAGCAAATAATTACATTTCATGAATATTCATTTGAATTCCGTCAGTTTGATAGGTGAACATCGATCACGTGACATATCAATGTGAAATTGCAAATCCCATGAAACACATTTGATCATATGACCACGTGGTGGATGAATTTGTCTCATAGAATCCCAATGTACAAGATGAACTTCCCTGTTAATAAAGTTTTTTTTTTTTATTTCGGGTTTAAAGTGTAATTATAAGAATTGAATGCATTATTTTGAAGTTTCATAGGGACTATGAAAGGGTTGACCGGGCGCACATTTTCAACATGAAGCGCTACCGCGCTTCATTAAAAATGTGCTTTGGTCAACCCTTTCATATCCCAATGAAACTTTAAAATAATGCATTTAATTCTTAATTGCTGTTGATTTGCTACCGGACACTACCTCAAAAGAAGCCCAATGAGAGCATTATTCAAAGAAAAACATAGCGGAAAAAAAGTTACGTATAAACTATGAATTTTTTGAAATTTCATATTGAAAATGGCCAATATCAATCACTTTGCCCTGAAATGAGTTATTTTATCACAGGCATTTTATATCCCGTAAAAGTATCAGAGCAAATGTTTGGTCTCGTCCATAAACACCACATGACCTTATATTTCAGCAATATTTCAAGCAAAACATATTATTTTGTACTTTTACCCTAAACTCCATATAAAAAGGCCAAATATAATCGGAAAAGTCGAGTCCTTCATGCTTAGCATTAAAAAGATGAACTGAATATTTGCATGAGCCGCCGATTAAAGATGCATATTGATACCCTTCAATCAATACAACACACGGGTAACATGTATATATTTACAGGTCTTGGTGCATCAGAGAAATGTCTCTACCAAGTAAGTTCCGGTTAATTTACACCTACTTTGCCTTCTTGTCCTTTGGATTTAAGCTCTTGACAATTCTGTTCGGTGATTTTATTAATAATTAAGGACAATAAATAAGGAGAACGACGGTAATTATTGTAGAAAGCAGCATGTTGCAACTGAGCACCATTCTTGCGCATCTGCCAAAAAAAATGAATTTAGTATTGGAATATTGGCAAACTGATTTTCGATGTCTTATAATGAACCAATTTGATCTAATATACCACTGATACCATGTAACCATGCAGAACATCAAGCCTTTTTGTCCACTAAGAGAAGATGATTCGTAGAGAAATAATAAGGAAAAAAAGTTTTTCGTCATTTATTCAAAAATAAGTTTGGCAACTCCAATTTTTTTATGCATATCGAAGGCAACTATTATATTAGCTAGCTATTTACTAAATCAAAAAAAATATTGATCTGATGTAACTAAAATAAATTTTGTTGAAATTCGTAAGTTTGCTAGTTTTCTCCTATCATTTTAACCTAAGTAGCTGATTTTTACATGACAGATATCACACTTATTTGACCAATGACCACTAATTTTTATTTTCTTTTTTTATGATCTAATAACAAAGTCATTATAATGTCAGAAAATTATATCTAACAGTCTTTAGACCCCCATACCAAATTAATTAATTGAGGAACAAAACAAACACATTTTTCAATTATTCACGAATGGTAGTCACAATATTTACAGTGATAAATTTTCAATGGCTTATAAGGATGGTATACTCCTAATGTCCAGAATTTTAAGAAATTTTATATTGATGATTCATTGTATTAGATCATTTTCAATATATAATTTTGAGCAAAAAGGTCAGTGTGCTCCTTTTGGAGTTATAAGCATTTGAAATTTTGGCGGGAAACTGAACCCCTCTAAATTTTCCATTTTCCATTGAGAATTTTTTAAAATTTAAACCAACATGAGGAAATTATAAATTTTTGTCAGAAGCCTTCATGGGAATTATTAAATAAAATTTTAAACGAAAAAGTGGGGGTCAGAGTGCAAAACATTCCAATTCATTATAATTGATAAAACCCGATAGAGAAGTTCGAAAATCTGTCACAAAGTAAAAAAAACTTGACAAGTGACCCACCTTAACTACATAAAAACTTAAATGTCAGGTAAACTGTAGTAAGAAGAACAGAGTTTTGTTGGGGATTTGTGCCAAAAGAAACCAAGATGTGACTGTGAACTACTTGGAGTCATCGCCACTCTGAAAGCTGATGAGCAAGAGGTAACCGGTGAAGGATAATGCTGATCACAAGAGGTAACTGGTGGGGAATGCTGCTGGTCACAAGAGTTTACCGCTATGTAAGGTAAGTGGCAGTCAAGACGTCGAACACACAACGGTAATGGTTTCTCATCATTATTTCGTACTTCTCCGGCCGATTCATTTGAAACTTGTTTTTCGATTTCCTCGTCGATGGCAGTCTCAACTTGTCCTTCTTCAATAGTTAATGGGAACGGCTTCAACTCATTTTTCTTCATAGCCAGAGCTTCTCTTTTGTTTTTGTAAGTTGTTTTACGACAATTCCAAATAGAAAAGAAATTCATAGAAATGTTTTTCAAGTTTTCTTTTTTCAAAAAGATGCCGTCTGCCACTGGATACAGTGTAAACATGATACATTTTGTCCAAACTAATAGTTGTTGATAAAATTCCATTTCTAACTGATCCTTGGCATAAACCTGCATTACCTTGAATATGATAAGCAACGCCCAAGTCCCAATAAATGTAAATAAAAAGACTGATGTTGATTTCAATGTAGAGTTCAACTTTCTTTGTCGTGGCCTTTTCACACCCTTGGGTTTTACATCGCGATATTGCATCAGTGACTTGATATATGTCTTGTATGAGAGCAGTGCATCAGTGATTAGTACCAAGTATACAATTACCATGGGGATTACTTCACAAACGTGGTAAAATATCATCTCCATTGTAAGCTTGCCTAAACTTACGCTGATCATCTCTATGGCTGAGTTGCTCAAACTTGTGCTGTTCTTCTCCATTGTTGAGTTGCCTAGAATTGTGCTTATCATCTTCATTGCTGAGTTGCTTAACTTTGGCCTGGTCATCTCAACTGCTGAGTTGCCTAGACTTGTGCTGTTTGTCTCATTTATATATAGTCTACGATCATCTGCTAGAGGCTCAAAGTGAATTTGGCTCGATGTAATAGCGACCAGGACGGAAACCATGACTACAGCACCCACAGGAAGAATAACCGACTTCCTACTGACGAATAACTCGGCCTTTACTATGCACTTACTATATCTCAGCTTTGTTACTGCAATCAATAAGTTGAGTCCAAGGTGTATTCCTAGTTGTATTATATCAAAACATCCTACAAAAACAATACACTGTATAAATTTTAAAGTAACTTTACAAGAAAAAAAGGATATGCTTAAACTTTTCTGTTCTGTAGTAATCTTATACTTACTAATTCAGCAGAGTCAGAGGTTCTGTAGACAAAATTAAGAAGAACATATAACAATTCCATATAATGCACTGAACTGATGAGTGCAGGAGGGCTCTGCAAATCGGTGTTTTATGAAGTTTCAAATGCTAGAATTTATACAGTCATTGGTTATAATAGATATGTATTAGCGAATAAGACTTGTAGTTATCTTCTTTTTATATTTATTCCAAAGCAGTGTACTGGAATAAACTCTCTTTTCAATTATTAACTGTGTTACAGAAACTACTCAACAAAAGAAACGATACACAGTAAATTATATATATATATATTTGTATTTCACAATGTAAAGTCTTTATTTTAGTGTATTAATGCATTCAACGCCAAAACGCATTTGTTTATTCCATTTTTAAATCAATTCCGAAACGGATACGATGAAAATCCGGAAGGTAGTTTTTCGTCCGATGATCGATGTCGCCGTTAATTGATGAATGATTTAAATTGTTTGATGTCAATAATTGGGACACTTCATCATGTTAAAAATTTGCCATCTGAAAAAGTGAAAAACAGTGTCTCATTTCGATGCCCCGTTCAATCCAAAATCAGCGTGGACAATGACTTAGCGCGGTCAGAACGTGGATCCTGCTTTGTGCCCTCGCAATTCATTGTTATGTGAAAAGAAGAACAAACTAAAAACTAGTGATTAATCCAAAGCAAACTTGCTCATCAAGTGACAAATCATGTGGCAGCAGGTCCCGTGATACGTCGCAATGTCAACATCGCATAACACGCCTTTTACCCTTATGAGACGTTAGTTGAAAGCTGAAAATAGGTCTGAGGAAATCATGGTTGATATAGCAACTGAGGATTAAGGTTCGGGGTTCACAAATGTGATGGTTTGGTCAAAAGAAAATGTGGACATACTCACTATTTACGTCAGCAAACAGAAATTCCGGATGACCTTGACCGTGACCGGAGATGATTCAGAAATCGTAGGAGACATTTTTGGGCATAATGTTGATTTTTATGTGCAAAAAGACATTTTGTCTACGAGTCAATGTTTTCTGTAAAAAAAATTATTATTTGTGATAAAATCTGTGTTTCGTTTCTTTTGTTGAGTAGTATATATTCATCATTTAGGACTTAAGAACAAGACCTTTATACTGTAAACAAGATACATTCAAACGAAATTTACATTCTAAAGCAATTTGAGGTGAAATCCAAAAAGGTATCTAAAGGGTTCGTGCAAATACTGTTCACCATACCAAGAAAGAACAATACAAGAATCTTAGGGAGCTTCCAAAATTGGGCTAAAATTTACAGTTGATCTAAAGAAACCATCTAAAATTATCAATAAGATAATTATATTCCTTTGCTAAACAGGAATTTGAATCGTATGCCATGCTTCATAATCAAAACTTCTTGGAAGACAAACACCCATAAAAGAGTGGAAGAAATAACAATTCAGAAAAACAGAATGGGACCATACAAACAATATTACAAAATGGGAACTGGAAAACAAAAACTCAAAATCATTTTGGAAATAGATGAAATCGAAATAAACATAGCATCATTAAGATAAAAAAAAATAACAAACATAAGAAAAAAGAAAGAACAGATCTTTAACTCGCACCATCAAAACTTCGAAACAGCTGGAAAAAATCTATAACCAAATTGACCAGATGCCAAAGCAGAAAGTGTTGAAAAACTACTAAAAATTAACAATCCAAGTACAGCGATAGCACCTGACAGTTTCCAACAAGAATTAACTAAAACACACACGACTACCCACAGATTGGCTCATCGTAAACATAGCACATGTGTTTCAAAGGGGAGATGTACATTCTGCAGAAAACTACAGACCAGTCTTACTGAGCTGTATGTCCTACAAACTACTTGAACACATAACATTTTGACACATATGGAGAAAACTAAAATACTATCTACGATAAACCATAGCTTTCGATCCGGCTTCTCGTGTACAATAAAAAATCTTATGCGAAATTATGACAATAACATACAAACACATACAGCTATATTAGACTTTTCCAAGGCCTTCGATACCGTACTACACAAAAAAAAACTGCTTTCAAATATGGAAAACTACAGTACGGAATAAATTGATATATCAATAAATGAATGTTGCAGTTTCGCAAAAATAGAAAAATGAGATTAGTCGTTGAGAACGAACATTCATCTGATGCCAATGTAGAATCTGGAGTACCACAAGATGCAATGTTTGGTTCCTTATTATTTTTGTGTCATATAAAAGACTTGCTAGACAGTGTCAAATCTCCATTACGACTGTTGGCTGATGATTGCCTCCTTATCGGCAGATACTATACTCAAACAAGAATTATCAAAATTGGAAGAATGGGCAAGCAAATGGGATATGAAGCAAATGGGATATGAAGTTCAATGCTACAAAATGCTACATTATGTCAATCAAACAAAAATCAAGTCACTTTTATCAATTAGAATAATACTATACTAGAGCGAGTGTAGTCAACTCCTTTCGTAGTATTAATCATGTCAAATGGCATGTAATTGAATGGCCATATAAAAAACATTGCAAACAAAGCATGCCCAGAAGGAATTTAAGACAATGCCCTTAAGAAAGTAGACAGACTGCCAATCTAGCCATGGTACGATTTATACTTGAATACAGAGCTGTCATTTTGGACCCATATTTAGACAAAAATATTGACAAGCTTGAGGCCATCAAAAAAGGAGAAGCTCATTTTATATGGAAAGATAATAAACCAAGAGGCGCTGGTAGTGAACATTATTAGATGAACTAAACTAAAGCCACTCGAAGATGGAAGGAAAGAACAGCGGCTGCATGCAAATTAAAAGAGAACATTAAGAATTAAGGCACTCATATTGTTAACTCCCATGAAAACCGGGAGTGACATCAGGTGTTCCGGAAGGGTGAGCTCCACACCCGTCACACTATCTCAGGAACATTGTGGTCGACAAATTTGCCGGTGGTTTCCACCTGATTGCCTTTTTGTCTCGTGGACTTCGGCTCTTGACAACTCTGTTCGGTAATTGTGTTATACCCCATTAACACCTTCTGATCTTGTTCATGTTTGTGTATATACCCTGCTGAAGTACCATAGTTATCAAAATATACTTTTCTTTCCTATTTTTATTTTAGTTAAAGATTAAAATTTTTACATCTTGTATTAGACCAGTAGTGAAATCTTGACATTTACCACATAGCAGAGTCATCTTGAAAATGTAAGTGAGAAATGGTTTGCTGGATAACAATTTATATAATACAGAAGCAAAAAGACACAAGGAGAAAAAAAAATATGTGATCAAAAATACTAAAACAGTGGAAATGAAAATAGTATCCGCATAGTTCATCAAAACGACTTACCCAACCATGGTCGGAGCATCATCTGGGTATTTCCTGAACCGGCGAGGCTGTATATCTCAACTGGAATCAATGAAATCAACATTATGAAAATATTACAAGGTGGAAATATTCTGACAAGCTCTCCTGCATACAATTTCTTCTTGAAAACTGCAATTGACATCAAATGTAGACTGTTGGAAATAAAACATAAAAGGAGCAATAAGCAGGATATTGGTTCAAACAACATTTTTAACATTATGCACACAATCTCGCTGGAGAAAGCCAAATCTAGAATTAGAGAAGTAAAAATATGTTTACTGTTGTAGGCAAAAATTAAATTAACACATTTGACAAACGGATACACAAGTTTATTTTACCTTTAAAGGAGTGTGTGATATAAATCACATGACTAAAGAAACGACAAATCATCATGGATTCTAAAACATAAGTCGGCTAGCTCAATTTACAGTATAATGACATGTGTTACCTAATAAGAGTGAAAACGTAAGAAAACATACACTCGGTGTTGAATATCAAAGCAAGGCAAATGTCTACTTTAATGATATACTAGTCAAAAAAGGTTTTTATGTAAATAATATTTGGTTTCTGACAGAAATGGGGGTTATGACAAAATTTCCGAACAGAGTTGTAAAGAGCCAAAGACTTTGAGTAAATAAAAACAAATCAAGTGGAAACCACTGGCAAAATTGTCGACCACAATGGTCCTGACGTGGTACAGACATTTCAAAAGAATTGGTTCGGCTAAACCGGTTAAACCGGTTTTATGGTGCATCAAGCCTCCACTGCCATCGCGGCAGTGTCCGGAATTAACTCAGTAGTAACTGGCTTTGACAGTTCGTAAGTCACTGAAATGTTCATCAAAGTACAAAGAAAAAATGAGATTGTGAAAGATCTGTTTGGCGGTTGATTAGTAAATGTCATTATTTAACCCTAAAACAATTAGAAATTAAAATCCATGACACATGTTACTTCTCTAACCCTCAGACAAGACCAAGGAGAAAGTTTGAAAAACATATACATTGTGTATTTATCTCTTTGTACAAAGAAATGACAGAAAGCCACAACTCATACACAAAATGTAGTTCTTGCAAGTAAGAGGCAACTTTTTACAATTCCTGAAATATATTCGGTCAGGGTCTAGGTCATTTTGAATGTGTCCACATTTTATATTTACCAAATTGTTTCATTTTTGAGTCGGATGACTTGCAAAACTATTGCTATGACGACCAAGTATTCGTAGGGCCCATTTCTGTTTTTCAGAACGTTTTTGCAAGAAATGTAAAACATGTGTTGCGCGGCCTTGACGTTGCGACGTCTCACAAGACCTGCTCTTACGGGATTAATCACGTTGAGACATTGTCCGACTGGATCAGGTCCATAAAGTCATTAATTGTAAATCGCATCCGGTGCCTAAAAACAGCTATGAAATCCAGAAATCCCAGTATATTTGAAGATCCCCTTGTAGAAAGAACTCTGTCCAACCTCCATGAAAATTACGTCATTGTCCCAGCAGACAAAGCTTCTAACAACATACTGTTTGTGTGTAAGAAACACTATCTCGACTGTCTTGTGAAGGAGATGGGCATCGACAGTTCATCTGGAAACCCTACTTATACCCCTAGTACAATATCGAGGGATGAGATTGTACAAAATCACACTTCAGTGTTATCATCATTTGGCATAAAAGCTAATGATGAAAACAATCAACTCCCTTACATCTACTGGGTACCTAAACTTCATAAGAATCCATACAAACAGAGATTCATTGCAGGGTCTTCCAGATGCACCACTAAACCTCTTTCACAGCTACTCACTACTTTGTTGACCGCAGTCAGAGACGGCCTGAAAAATTACTGTAATAAAGCTTACTCCACAAGCGGTGTGAATCAAATGTGGATTCTTAAAAATTCAAAAGATCTTCTTGAACAGCTTTCCTCAACCAGTCTTACCCATTGCCATAGCATTCAAACTTTTGACTTTTCTACACTTTATACAACCCTGCCACACAATAAACTGAAAACAGTAATTGCAGATTTAATACATCAATGTTTC
>MJUU01041969.1:7051-26221 GCA_002080025.1 Modiolus philippinarum | reverse complement strand
TACTTCAGCTTCGTACTTAGATCTTTTATTGTATATTGACGAAGATGGACGTTTGAAATCTAAGCTATATGACAAGCGTGATGATTTTAATTTCCCCATTGTGAACTTTCCCTTTCTTAGCAGCAATATACCTACCTCTCCAGCCTATGGAGTGTACATTTCACAGTTGATTCGTTACTGTCGAGCTTGTAGTTTGTACAGTGATTTTTTGAACAGAGCAAAAACACTGTCTCAAAAGCTGCTTAGTCAGGGATTTGTTCAACCTTTGTTAATTTCATCCCTCCAGAAATTCTATGGCCGTCACCATAGCATCATTGAAAGATATGACGTGTCAGTATCCCAAATGAAAGTGGACATTTTCAGCTAGATTCACGTCTTCCCGGATTTGACTACCGACTTTGACATTTTCCCGGATTGAATCACTCACAGTGTGACGGGTGCTGTTAACAGAGCAGGACATGCTTACCCTTCCGGAGCACCTGATGTCACTCTCAGTTTCACTGGAGTTCACACTGTGAGTGCCTTTGTTCTGAATGTTGTGGTTTCTGGTTCTGTGCTTTGTGTCTGTCTGGCGTCATTGTTTTTGTGTCTAACGTCATTGTTTTCTGTGTTCTCGTTTTTGCCCTGTCTTTGGACTTCGATTTTTGTGAATGTCACCCCTTTGTTCCTTCGGTATTCTACTGCCGTTGTTTGATGAACATGTTTGCTAGAGATGAATCAATATATATTAGTTTGTTCTTCATCATTTCACATAACGATGATATGTGCAGACAGAAATTAACGTCTGACCGCGCTAAATCATCAGTTTCAGCAAGATTCATCACAATCCGAAATTCACAGGGAAAGCATATTAAAATTATTCTTTCTTTTTAAGCTAATGGAGATTGACTTCTATGCAATTTTAGACACCCTTTTGATTATTTGTTCTCTATCAACTTTTATACGTTTTTCGGTTAACTGACTTCCAAATATTTTGGCTTGATCTAGACTAATGAGACATAAGTTGTCGAAACGTGCATATGCAGAAAATAAATTAACAGTAACTTCGGTGTTTTGCTACTCTTTTTAAATGGCAATTATATCCGAGTCCCATAATCCAATCATCAGATACAGCCCTCAGACATTCCATGGATATGTTCATTATGTACTCCCTAATACGGGACTTTTGAGTCGTGTCCATCCGGAAACAAATCTATTATTTTACGACAAAAATCAATACATCAAAACTTTGAGAGATAATCACTAATTAATGGACACTGTTGAGCTAAGGATGATTTATTTTTAATCAATTTGTAGCGCTTCAGGTTGATTGTTTTTCGTCAATTAAAATTAAGTTATAATAATAATTGTCATGAAGGACAAACTATTAGTAGACTTCGATTTCATAAATAGTTTGTTTAATATGATGGTTCATATTTATTTCAATAGATCTGAAATCCAGTTATTCTTCTTACTAGTAATTAAGGGGAAAGTTTTGGCCTTCAATTACAGGAGAGTTCCTATCTCGAAAGTCCCGTGTTAAGGTGTGCGACAGGGAACGCGTCTTTTGCGAAGCATGTATCTCCTATCATGTGAAAAATGATGTGTTCATAGTTAAATGGATATGTTCATTATGAACCCCTTAAGGTGTGCGACAGGGAAAGCGTCTTTTGCGAAGCATGTATCTCCTATCATGTGAAAAATGATGTGTTCATAGTTAAATGGATATGTTCATTATGAACCCCTTAAGGAGTGCGACAGGGAAAGCGTCTTTTGCTAAGCATCTATCACCTATCATGTGAACAATGATGTGTTCATAGTTAAATGGTTGTCAGGAACAAGTCAAATCCGATATATTAGTAAAAGACTCGATATAAAAAAACAATTTCAAATGAATTTAAAGACTGAGTTCAGGGAAATCCTCTAAAAAATTTTAAAATAAAATTGAATGCTTTCATGAACTGCTGGAAAATACTATTTAAGTTTATCGGGTTAACCTTATTTGTAAAAATCTTACATCAATCATGTATTGAAAAATGGCGAACGTACATTGCAAAGGGAAACAATATAAAGCGCCGAGTACGAAATAAAATACATTTCTTAGATAGAATAAAGTTCCGTGGGAGAAATGAACGTACATAATCAAATTAGAATTAAGTCAATCTCACGGGAAATTAGCTAGTGTGAAGTTAATATCAATGTACATGCAAGCCGTTAGTTAACGTACAATTTTGAAACGGTGCTTAATTTTACTGAAGAGACATAAATTGTCAAAATGGCTAAGCAGAAACTTCGGTATTTTGTTATTTACTTCTAAATTGATTTTTTTTTTATTCATTGCGACATACATTTAAGGTGACTTTGAATAAACCTGTCGCATAACTTGTATTTAAAAGAGATGTAAGATGACAAAATCATTCAGTCGAACTATTTCTAGAAATTGACAATTGATATTCTATTAACCAACAAATTTGTCCTCGTGAGTCATATTGATTTTTTTCTAACGCCGCTTAGGTAATGGAAAGTGTGAAATTTAGAATGAATGAAATTAAATGTGATAATGAACAAATAAGAAAAATAAAATTTGATCAAAATAAGAATTGATTGACACTTACAACAATCATGCAATATCGAAACACGTGTTGTGTCTGAGCTGATTTTAACAACCGTCTACAGAAACTCAGATGTATTCCTACTGCCAATCTGAGCGATCGAAATCCAGTAATCAGAAAATGCAACAGAAGTACATAGAAACCGTCAGAGACTGGTAATAATATTTTGTATTGATAACATCGATTATTTACGTTCCAACATAACTTGGAGCTGCAAAATGCCCATTTGAAGTTTGACACTACAACCTCAGAATGTCACCAAGGGTCTATAGTGGAAACAAGTTTAATGGTGTAGACAAAGTGTTTTAGATGTAGGTTTGCATCAATCAAAAAATATTTCACGTTTACTTTGGGAATCAAACTGTGCTCATAATGCCTTTTTCAAAAAAGATGTAATGTTTTCTCCATGTTTTTAACGTTGTTTAAAAATTGTGTCATTCATATCTTTACGCCGAGTTTTTCCGTTATATAATTTATCAAAATGTCAATAATTACAAAGATTGTTGTACCAGTGTACTTCCATTTCATAAAAAGCTTGTTTTTTATGTGGTATATATTTATTTCAATAGGTTTAGAAATCCAGTTTTCCTTCTTACTGGTATCCGAAGTGATCGTTTCCGCTTTCTATCTCGAAAGTCTCGTATTGCAATTCAAAAAGTTTCCCTCCACAATATGACGTATAAAATTTATTACGTTAAATTATTTTGTGTGAAAACACTGGAGTTCCTGTTTATCAACTGCTTTCCAAAAGTATGTTATAGAAGTAGCATGCATCGTTGAATTCAATTGGTTTTGTCTACGGGTTAGAAAATGACAATAACCAATGAGCCACCCAACAGATATTTTAACTGGCTTTGTGACGGGTGCCAAGCGTGGAGCAGTTCATGCCTTCCGGATCACCTAGTGATACCTCATTTTTTCTAGGGTTCATACTGCTAGTGTTTTAGTTTTGTGGCGTTCTCGTTCCTGTGTCTTTGTCATGCGGTCTCAATTCGTGTTGGATATAAATTGCCATGATTTTTTATTTTTTATTTTGGAATTCCCTCTTTCATGATTTTTGCTTAGGTATTCGTTTACCGATGTACTCGAAAAATTCCTATATGTTTCGATAGGATCATATACCAGGAGGCTTGGATTTAATAATAAAACTAGAGGTTTGGATCGGTTGATATACCTAGAGGTGTAAGTTTAGATGTGGTGAGATAATATGAATCTAACACGGGTGGGTGCAGCTCACACACCCAAGGGCAAGATTAAGGTTGTCTCTGACGAGGCTTTGCCGAGTCAGATACCACCTAATCTTTCCCGAGGGTGTGTGAGATGTACCTTGTCTTGCACAACCACCCGTGTTTGATTTATTTTCTCACCCTGCCAACACGAACGGACAATATTCTGATTTGGACATTGGACATCATGTTCCGTACTATCAAGTGTAATGATGGATGTATATTGACACTCAATAACTCAAAACATAATACATTACACAATCATGCACTTGGCTTACTCTGGCTTTTTATTAATGTTTACTTTAATACACTGCAATCGTTGAATTGAAATTTGACCTTCGTGACGTATACTTACATGAGTCATGTCCCCTTTAACGACGTCATAAGATTCGAGCGCGGGGTATTTGAATGTTGTGTATGTTATTATTGAGAATATCATTTTACATTAAATATGGTGTCAAGAGTTAAAGACGCAGTTTTATAAATTCGATGTTGTTGAAAAATGTGTTTATTTTAATGGAAAAACAGGTAGAAAAGTGCAATATGAATGTCAAGCAGATATGGAAACTGCGGGAAAAAGATCGTGTAAGTGTTCTCACACAGGCGGTTGGGTGAGACGGAAAATGAGTGGGTGTGACCGAAAAGTCCCACACAGGCATTGGCTACATAGAAAGCACTGCAGGTAGGGTGAGAAATCAGCAGATTTGGGCAGGACGATATACAAGACGTTTGCGTCGAAGTGATATTACACGCATATTGCCTGCAACTGAGGATGGTATACTAGAAAACCTCACTCAGAAAAGAAAATCACCCTCGGCTACCGTCTCGAGTGATATACTTCCTTCGTGTGGTAATCTAGTATACCATCCCAAATTGCAGGCAGTATGCGTATGATATTACTTCGACGCAAACGCCTTGTATATCTGAGTGTGGTAATCTAGTATACTATCCGAAATTAAAGGCAGCATGTGCTATATTATACTGAACATCTTGACTGTATCATTACTTCAAGTAACGTAAAATACGTCGCTGTACAATTCGAGCAGGTGGTATACTAGACAGAAGGGTGGTACACACAACAGAGGGATGGTATACCAAAATACCACCCTTACGGCTAACCAATCAAAATTAAGGAAATTCATGTGAAGTATAATATACCATAATGTTTTCGATAAAATGATATAACGGGAGGTGTGAATCGGACGATATAGAAGGTTTGAAGTGGATGATTTACCAAGTCTGGATTAGATGATTTCCTAGGAGGCTTTAATAAGATGATATACCAGGTGGTTTAGGTGAGATGATATACCTGTAGGTTCATAAGGGATAATCTACCAACATCATATACTAGGATGTATGGACTGGTATGATAAATCTGGAGGTTTGGTATCGTTGATATACCTAGAGATTTCGTTAAATAGATGATAAACCACAATATCTAGGTAAGAGATGTACCAGTTGATATACCAGGAGGTTTTGATCAGATGCTTTACCAGTTGGTTTTGGTTAGACATTATACCATGAGGTTTGGGTAAGATAATATGCCAAGAGGTTTAGGATAGATGACATACCAGGAGGTACCAGATGATATAACAGGAGGTTTGGTGAGATGATATACCAGGAAGTTTGAGTATGATGATATACCGGGAGGTTTGGATTGGATGATATACTAAGAGGTTTGACTAGGATGATATACCGGGAGGATTTGATTGGATGATATACTAGAAGGTTTTACTAGGATGATATACCGGAAGGTTTTGGATTGGATGATATACCAGGAGGTTTAAGAAAGATGATATACCAGGCGGGTTGTAGATGATACACCAGGAGTTTATATTTGGATTATATACGAGCAAGTTATGACTGTATGATATAGCATAACATCTGGGCTAGATGATATATCAGGAGGTTTGAGTAGGATGATATACCAGGAGGGTTGGATGGATGATATACCAGGTTTGGATGGATGATATACCAGGAGGTTTGGATGGGATTATATATTTTAAGACAGGATGTTTGGATATACCAGGAGGTTTTGGTAAGATAATATACCAGGATGTTTGGATGGGACGATATACAAGGAGGGTTGGATAGGATGATGTACCAGGAGGTTTGGATGGCATGATGTACCAGGAGGTTATGATTGAATGATATACCAGCAGGTTATAATTGTATGATATACCACAATATCTGGGCTAGATGATATACCAGAAGATTTGATTTGGATGATATACCAGGAAGTTTGGATGGGATTATATACCGGGAGGTTTTGATGGGGTGATATTCCAGGAGGGTTGGGAAAGATCTTTAACCAAGAGTTTATGATTGTATTATATACAACTATATCTGGGCTAGATGATATACCGAGATGTTTTAGTAGGTTGATATACCGGGAGGTTTTGGTAGGATGATATACCGGGAGGTTTTGGTAGGATGATGTACCAGAAGGGTTGGATGGGACGATAAACCGGGAGGTTTGGAAGGGATGATATGGGTTTGGTTAGTTGTTCAAACAGGAGTTTATGATTGTATGAAATACCACTATATCTGGGCTAGATGGTGTACCAGGAGGTTTTGGTAGGATGATATACCGGGGATTTTGGTAGGATGATATACCGGGCCTTTGGTAGGATGATGTACCGGGAGGTTTCGGTAGGATGATATATCAGGAGAGTTGGATGGGACGATATACTGGGAGATTTGGATGGGATGATATAACAAGAGGGTTCGGTTAGACGTTTAACCAGAGTTTATGATTGTATGATATACCACTATATCTGGGCTAGATATATTCCAGGAGGTTTGGGTAGTACATGTATGGTATACCGTGAGGTTTTGGTAGGATGATATACCAGAAGATTTTGATGTATGATTTGCAAGGAGGTAATGGTTTAATAATATACAACAATATCTGGATATCATGATGTACCAGGAGTTCAGATTAGAGGGATTTACAAGGATCTGATGATAGATGATAAACCACAATGTCTAGGTTAGAGATATACCAGATGCTATATCAGGTGGTTTTGTTAGATGATACCAGGAGGTTTTGATAAAATGCTTTACTAGCTGGTTTCGGTTAGATATTTTACCATGAGGTTTGGGTAAGATAATAAACCAAGAGGTTTAGGTGGGATGATATACCAGGAGGTGCCAGATGATATAGCAGGAGGTTTAGGTGGGATGATATACCAGGAGGTTTAGGTGGGATGATATACCAGGAGGTTTAGGTGGGATGATAGACCAGGAGGTTTGAGTATGATGATATACCGGGAGGTTTGGATTGGATGAAATACTAGGAGGTTATACTAGAATGATATACCGGGAGGTTTGGATTGGATGATATACCAGTAGGTTTGAGTAGGATGATATACCAGGCGGACCAGGAGTTCATATTTGGATGATATACGAGCTGGTTATGACTGTATGATATACCACAACATCTGGACTAGATGATATACCAAGAGGTTTGAGTAGGATGGTATACCAGTAGGTTTGGATGGATGATATAATGGGAGGTTTGGTTGGGATTATATACCGGGATGTTTAGATATACCAGGAGGTTTTGATTGGACGATATACAAGGAGGGTTGGATGGGATGATGTGCCAGGTTTGGATGACATGATTTACCAGAAGGTTATGATTGAATGATATACCAGCAGGTTATGACTGTATGATATACCACAATATCTGGGCTAGATGATATACCAGGAGATGTGAGTAGGATGATATACCAGGAGGTTTGGATAGATGATATACCGGGAGGTTTGGATATACCAGGAGGTTTAGGTAGGATGATATACCAGGAGTTTTTGATGGGACGATATACAAGGAGGTTTGGATTGGATGATGTACCAGGTGGTTTGGATTACATGATGTACCAGAAGTTTATGATTGAATGATATACCAGCAGGTTATAATTGTATGATATACCTGGGCTATATGATATACCAGGAGGTTTGAGTAGGATGATATACCAGGAGGACCGGATGGGATGATATACCAGGAAGTTTGAATTGGATTATATACCGGGAGGTTTGGATTGGATAATATACCAGGAAGGTTGGGTAAGATCTTTGACCAGGAGATTATGAATAATTTACCCCTATATCTGGGCTAGCTGATATACCAGGAGTTTTGGGTAGGATGATAATCGGAAGTTTTTTTGTAGGATGATATACCAAGAGGTTTTGGTAGGATGATATACCGAGAGGTTTTGATAGGATGATATACCAGGTGGGATGGATTGGACGATATACCGGGAGGGCTGGATGGGATGATATAGCAGGAGGGTTTGGTTAGATGTTTAACCAGGAGTTTATGATTGTATGATATATTGCTATATCTTGGCTAGATGATATACCAGGAGTTTTGGGTAGTACATGTATGATATACCGTGAGGTTTTGATAGGATAATTTACCGAGAGGTTTTCGTAGAATAATAAACCGAGAAGTTTTGTAGGATGATATACCGGGAGGTTTTGGTAGGATAATATAATGAGCGGTATTTGGTAGGATGATATACGAGAAGGTTTTGGTAGGATGAAATATTATACTTCACATGAATTACCTTGATTCTGATTGGTTAACCGTAAGGGTGGTATTTTGGTATACCAACCCTCTGTTAGTATATCACAATTCTGTAGAGAATGCCGAGTGTTCTAATTGTACAGTGACGTAATTAACGTTACTTAAAGTAGAAATGCACTCAAGATGATCGGTATGATATAACACATACTGCCGTTGATTTTGGATGGTATACTAGATTACCAAACTCAGAAAAGAATAACACCCTCGACTACCGTTTCGGGTGATATACTTCCTTCGTGTGGTAATCTAGTATACCATTCTCAATTGCAGACAGCAGTTGTATAATACCAGGAGGTTTGGGTAAGATGATATACCGGGAGGAGGTTTTGGCAGGATGATATACCGGGATGTTTTGGTATGATGATGTACCGAGCGGTTTTGGAAGATGATGATTTACCGGAAGGTTTTGATAAGATGATATTCCGAGAGGTTTTGGTAGGATGTATACAAGTAGGTTTGGGAAGGATGATATACATGAAGGTTTTGCTAGGTCGACATACCTGGAGGTTTTGGTAGGATGATATACCGGGAGGTTTGGATGGGTCGATATACCGGGAGGAGGTTTTAGTAGGATTAGATACCGGGAGGTTTGGATGGGATGATAAACCAGGAGGTTTGGGTTTGATCATATACCAGGAGGCTTGGGTTGGATCATATATCAGAAGGTTTGGTTTATAATATACCGGGAGGTTCGGGTTGGATAATATACCGGAAGGTTTGGGTTGAATAATATACCGGGAGGTTTGGGTTTGATAATATACCGGGAGGTTTAGGTTTGATGATATACCGGGAGGTTTGGGTTGGATAATATACCGGGAGGTTTGGGTTGCATCATATACCAGGAGGCTTGGGTTGCATCATATATCAGAAGGTTTGGTTTATAATATACCGGGAGGTTCGGGTTGGATAATATACCGGGAGGTTTGGGTTGGATAATATACCGGGAGGTTTGAATGGGATGATATACCAGGAGGTTTGAGTTGGGTCATATACCAGGAGGTTTTGGTTGGATCATATATCAGGAGATTTTGGTTGGATAATATACCGGGAGGTTTGGGTTGCATCATATACCAGGAGGCTTGGGTTGCATCATATATCAGAAGGTTGCATGGTTTATAATATACCGGGAGGTTCGGGTTGGATAATATACCGGGAGGTTCGGGTTGGATAATATACCTGGAGGTTTGGGTTGGATAATATACCGGGAGGTTTGAATGGGATGATATACCAGGAGGTTTGAGTTGGGTCATATACCAGGAGGTTTTGGTTGGATCATAGATCAGGAGATTTTGGTTGGATAATATACCGGGAGGTTTGGGTTGGATAATATACCGGGAGGCTTGAATGGGATGATATACCAGGTGGTTTGAGTAGGGTCATATACCAGGAGGTTTTGGTTGGATCATATATCAGGAGATTTTGGTTGGATAATATACCGGGAGGTTTGGGTTGGATAATATACCGGGAGGCTTGGATGGGATGATATACCAGGAGGTTTGAGTTTGATCATATACTAAGAGCATTTGGTAGAATGATACAGCAGGGGGTTCGATTTGAATGGTACACAATGTTTGTTTCATTGATATACAACGTTTGGTTGCATAGTAAAGCAGAAGGTTTGAGTTGAACACGCACAAAAAAGGTTGGGGCAAGAGCCCAGAAACCGAGTTATTGCCCAACTTTTATCCATTTAGCAACATCTAACTTAAAACAAAAGATCTAAAATTTTACGGGAAAACAGAAATGAAACAAGGGAGAACATTTGATATTTTTTATGGATGTCACTAGAACAATTTATTTCTCTTATTTCAAAATTACGGTTTTCATACAAGATAGGTAAACAATGATTGAAAAAATATGCACGAAATCTTTAAAGACTATCTATGTAAATCCCAATTGGTTTTTTACAGCATTTTATGTTGAATTCATTGCATAGATAATGGTAAGAAACGACAAAATACAGAAGTTACTGCGAATTTAGTTTTTGCATATGCGAATCTCGTTAACTTATGTCTCTTCAGTGCAGATCAAATCAAAACGTTTGGAAATCAAAAATCAAAATATGTGTGAAAGCTGATAGAGAGCAAATTACAAAAAGGATCTAAAAAGTGAAAGCCAAAATCAACTAAGAACAGAGCTATGTAGGAGGGAGAAACTCCTTAGTTTTTTTAACATAGTCTTAAATTTAGATATTGAAAGCTTTTGCACTCCAATCAGTTTTTGGACTGACTTCTGGGTTTGTGAATACCCTCGGGGGCTTACAGTCCACCAGCAGATAAAAATGAATCCGTTAAAGTATTTGGAATTTTATATTTTATAACATGCCATTGAGCCTGATATTAAAATATCACATACTGTTACAGAAATTGATGTCATACGTATATTTCATATCCATTAAAACAGAATTGTTCATATTAAGTTCGCTTTTACACTGGAACAATAATCTTCAAAATAAACGCAGTGACAGGAATTTGGGAGTTCATCTTAGATAAAATATATAAGCTTTCCTGCTTAACATTATTGTCCATGAGAAGCCGTTTTTTTATACATAATTATAAATGAACAAATGAAAGGATATGATATAAATTTACATTGGACAAATCCCCTACAAATACATGGTAAGCTTAAGCAAATTGAAGAACGTTTTTGTTGTCGCCCTTTATAGGGTCTGTAAGTCTCGTCAAATTATGGGACTTCCGGGTACATAATTTGTACCCGGAAGTTGCATTTTTAACAGAAACACATGACGTATCAAGCAAACAATATGGACGTCATAATCCCACAACGTCATATTTTGGCGGGAAACGTTTTCAAATTTGAATTTCATCGTGATTTCTCGGTATCACATGACGAGACTTACAGACCTTATTTAGAAGCAAAAATAAAGCATTCAAAAATGAGCAAAATCTTACACCTCATGGTAAGTTCTCCTAGCATGGAGAGGAATTCACTTGCGTAATGTCGCACAACACTACATCCATTTCTGTTTTCTTTTGGTCGTGGATGTGGGATCGTCAACAAACATAAATTTCGGGCATAGTACTTTGACAAATAATGGCCGACAAAGGGTCATATTCAATAAAACATAAAAACAGCCATAGTGCACTCATCGAGTTGATTATTAGAAAATCAAAAGATGTTGGCATCATATTACAGATGACCTGAATAATAGTATAATTTTTATTGAATAAGAAAGCTAAAATCTTTCAATCTTAGAGTATTGATTAATGAACAACTCAAAAAAGAATAATGTAAAGTAAATATATCAAAATACCGAAGTTACTGTTAATTTATTTTCTGCATATGCGCATTTCGACAAATTATGTCTCATCAGTGCAGATAAAACGACGTTTGAAATGACGTAAATGACGTTTGAAATATTCGTACAGTATCAAAAGACAAGTTGCTTAGAAACCAAAAGCAACATAAATGTATACTTTGATTTTTCCAGTTTCTAAATATTTGTCAAAGGGATTCATCTTCGAGGTACTACAGAGTTCGATCGATAATCAACATTTTTTTGAAATAATATGTAAATAGGTGTGACCTATGAGGGGGGCGTAGCAGTAATATACAACAACAATGAACCTTTAAGAGAAGGCTTTGTTTATTACAACAGCAAAAAAGTAAAAACATAAGTTTTCTGATTCTTGGAAGGTCCATAACCCTGTCAAAAATAAGAGGATTAGAACCAAGTTCGCAACACGAAATTCATCTGTAAATTCGAAGAGGTAGACTCACACAAAATGTTAAATCAATACCTGCAATGGTTTAGAAAAAGAGGTGCGGCTGGAAAACTTATACTTTTTTAAATGTTTTATTTGTATGTTTTTATACTATAGGGTAACGGGACAGATAGTACCCATAAACCGGTATAACCCTACCTCTGTCTTTTGCTAGTGCTGGTACCAATTAAGTCCGGCTGTTCCGACTTCCTATCGTTGTCTACGTTTGTCTTATAAGTGGTTTTCCTGTGTAGTTCCTTGGCAAATTGTGGCATGTAAATATAAATTTCAGCCATTGTAACGTTAGGTGTTTCCTGTTATCCATATTTTAACATTAAAAAATTTTTCTAAGTCCAAACCCATAATTTGTCATTTACATAAATGATATGTCTCATTGCTTAAACTCAACCACATACTAAGCTGCGGAACCGTAGCTCTTATGGTCCTTGTGCTGATTTTTTTTTTATAGTTGCGGATCATATAGTTAGCGACCTTTTTTCAGGCCCTTGTGAGACAACACCTTTAGATTGCTGCAGCAGTCTTGGGATATTGGGATATTTAAAAAATAGAAAATGTACAAAAGCGAGCAACCAAACAAATCCCGTCACTTAAAAATATGAATTACAAACAAAGGTTAGGGATTCTGAAATCTTAAAATGCTAACACCAACATATAGCAGTGCTGGAGGGGACATAATTGAGGTTTTCAAAATATTAACCTAGATTTATGACAATCAGGCAACACGTGGAATGTTCGAATTGAATAAGGTCAAGCACAAGAGGTCACTCAAAAAAGTTATAATAATTTTAAAAAAAAACATGTAAGTTAAACGTCCACAAGTACTCCATCACAAATAGGGTAGTTGATAATGATGTTTTAAATAGCCTGACAGAACATGTAGTATCTGCAACAAGGAATTTGGAATAGGCTTAGACAACCACTGGAAACATCAAGACGCCAAATACAATTTTACAATGGACAAGACCAAAATCCGGACATCGCATAAATTCGCCTACATATACTAAAATAACAGGTAGATGTGTAACAACTGTCTGATGTGTATGCATTAATTGTGTGACATTTTTGAATGTCTTTGTGTCATTGATGCAGAATCATCCAAAACTAAAGTCGAGTTTATAGATTTTATCGGCACTTTCAAATTTCTGCATGAGTAAGATTTTTTTTTTTCTGTTCTTGGAATGCGAGACAGCTGAAAAAGTGTCCAAATATCAGAAGTGTACAATGAAGCATCATTCATATCCATGAGCCCATAATTAATAATGTATGATATCAAACCATTTGTCAATTTAAAATCATTTGGATTTTTTTTATTTACGGATTATACCAAATACTGATCACCGCCACCAAAGGGACCTCAATGACACACTTTGGAAACCCCGTAAAACTCATTATCACTTACAAATTTAATAAACTATATAGATCCTCCTAAAATCTGATAACCAACGGCTATACTTGAATACAAATATTTTAGATCGTGGTAAAGTTTTTCTTCTATTTGAAAACTATGAATCATAGTGCCATTTTTCCCCAACTTGACCAAATATTGATTTATTGATGGTAATCAGTCAGATCGAACATCTCAACTTGGGGTTGGAGTCTTTAAGAAAAATTATGTTTTCATTGCTTTGATGCCATTCGTGCTGGTACTGTTCAGAGATATAATACAATTGTTCAAATACAAATATCTTTTACCACTTAAGGTACAGAAGACTTTACGCGTAAATACAAAAAAAAAAAAAAAAAAAAAAATGACGCAGAAACTTGCATGTTTCTTGAAAAAAATATATAAGACTCAACTTCTGGATTGAAAATTTTTCACATACTTGACGAGTTTCGATGAAAGGTTTTTGAATTCCGAAAAACATATCGACGAGAGCATCGGAGTCAATTTGGTTTGCCTGTTTACGCTCAAATATATTTACTGAATGTTTTATAGATTTATTTTTTTTCCTTCTTGGTGTTAAGAAAACCGTATTTTTGTATGAAATTTAGCCTGTAAAGTCATATATCTGCTATTTAGGCGGACTTTAGAGATCATTTTACTTTTGCAATCTATTAGCAGTAAGATATCAATGGAAATAAAATCAAAATGACGTCATAACTAACAAAACAAAAATTTACGTCACAAGTGAAATTTGATGTGTCATTTCTGGTCCGCGTCAAAACAGGTCACGAGAAATATTTTAATTCCTATTTAAATTGTATCAATAAAGTAATCACTATTCCAAGAATTATTCTATGGATTTTATTTAAACAAATTCCATTTTAGACACAGACCATTTGATTTTCCGGGGGCCTGGTATTTTTACCCGAACCTGGAATTGTTTTCGCCCGCTCTGCTTCGCCAGATTATTCCTTTCCTACTATGCTAGAAAATTTTGTCGAGCCACGCTTTTTTTCTATTGGACCGGATCAGGGCCAGATTATTTTTTTTCAATCGAGATGCAGGTCAGATAATTTTTTGGAGAAAAATGGGGGGCCAGAAATTTTTTTCTAGAAAAATACCGCCCCCCCCCGAAAATCAAATGGTCCGTGCCTTAAAAAGGAATGCACAGGTAAATTTTACTTGTGGAAATACATTTGAGCACTGGTAGGTCATTTACCAATGCACTGATTGATAAGGATAAGGATTTATTGCCTCCCTGAGTGAGGGAATTTCTTTAGATTTTGTCAGCTTTTTGTCATCTGAAATCCGAAGTGATGAAAACGTGAAAAACGTTATTTTTAGAAGATCTATGTTTGTTATTTCCTGCAAAAAACTTACGCAATCTGCTTATCAATATTGAATTATCTAGGAATAAAAGTACCACAGTTCGCGTGAACACGTAAACATGTGAACATCGCGCCGTCTATGAAGCTGAAATTACTATGGTTGCTATGGAAAACGAGATCTCGTTGCCCGAGCGCCTTTCCGATGAAATCGGTTACTTTTGAAAGAGAGAACGAAAAATCCTTTTTATTACTTTGTTTTCAAAATTTTATAACTCTGTTTATTACAAATGTATCAAATACAATTTCGTAATTCTCCATTTATGTTAAATTTTGCCCCATGAGCTCCATGAAGATTCGACTTCCTTCCATTGCGCGCTACGCGCGCTTAATCCTACACTGCATAACGGAAGTTGAAAGAAAAATAGAAACACGGTATACAGAATATGATGATTAAATTTTGACATTTCTTAGTATTTATGGGGGGCTACGCCCCCCTATTAACTTAATTATAATATAACATAAATATTTACTGTTAATACATAAGTGCACTTCGAAGCGTTATACTCATTTGCTGCCGTCGAGAAAAAGTGAGATGAGTCGTCTGAGGTGAATTTTATCTAACAATTTTTTTTCATTTAGCTTTCATACATTAAGAAAGTTTAAAAAAACATGATGAAATTCATAGAAAGTTTCAAACTATTTAAAATGGTATTTTCTTCCCTTTCACAACAGTAAGATAAAAAATAAGGAAACAGGGAGTTGATTCTATAATAGAATTTCATACAGATATCACTGGAAAAATTAATGTTTCACAATTTATTTCTCTTATTTCTAAGTGACCATTTTTTTGTCTACGTATAAAAAATATAACTGGCAAAACAAAATCTTTTATAGACTTTTATTTACCCAATCATTTCTATGCAAAACACATCTATTTTCAAATTCAAATTTTACGTTTGAATGAACTGCTTCTCCTACTTCTGATTTTTAATATATAACCCTAAATAGCCAGTGAGTGATTTTTCAATGATGACAACAATGTTCTCTGTATTACTTTACGGATGGGTCTATCTATGCCCTCATTTTTTTCCTTCATGAGAAAATATGTCATGTAGACAATAAGGTTTAACCAGCAAGACGAAGAGGCACATATTAAAACATTAACTGAAGTCTAAGATTTCAAGAATTAGATAAGATTTTGGACTGTTAACTTAATTTACGCATTCTTTTTCCTTCGGGTTTCCTTAAAAGAAAACAACAAGTAGTTTTGCTTTAAAATACAAAGACTTGCTTCCCATTTCAAGCTGTCCCGGTTTTGATATCAGTTTTGATATGCAGTCAACTCCGACCTGCCGTTGGGTGTGGGGTTTCCTCACCGTTCATTGAAGATCTTATGGTGGCTTTGAGTTGTTATTACTCCCCTTTGGGTCGTTGTCTCTTTGACACATTCCCCGTTTCCCTTCTTTTTTCTTTTTTTCACCTACATAAGCTTCAGAGCGACTCTGGCACGGGGAACTGCATTTGTTATGTTTGAGAATTCTGTTGAAAAATGAAAAAGAAAGCAAAATAAACGTTGATCTTGTGGTCAACTCCACTCCATTCTGGTGAACTATTCTGTTTTCCAAAAGAGTTGAACTCTGTATTATGTAGGTAAAGATGAAGACTTGTAAAATACATCAGCTTTGGAAATTCATTTTTTCCCTAATTTCTAGAAAATTTAAACACCGCCTTACCGATGTGATAAAGATATTTCTCATTTCAACACTAGAAATTTCCCGCCAAATCTATTCGGAACATAATCCTTGGTGTTTTACATTATGTCATAAGAGAAACATTTTCTACAACTAAAACACGTTAATTATGAATTTTCTCATATCTTGTTAAATGAATTTTTAAATGTTTAAAAACTAGGAAAGCCTCGTTTCCAAACATTTGCAAAATTTATTTAACTAGATGTGAGAAGTTTCATAATTAACTTAATTCTCGATGTTGAAAGATCACAATACCGAAGTAACTGTTAATTTAGATTCTGCATATGCGCATTTCGACAACTTACGTCTCTTCAGTGCAGACCCAAAAACCAAACACGTGTAAAAGCTTATAGAGAACAAATAACCAATAGAATTTAAAAAGAAAAGTCAAAATTCAGCTAAGGACAGAGTTTTGCATGAAGTTTTAAACGAAATTTTATAAAATTTAGATATTGCAAGTTTCAAACTAAATCGGTTTTCGGGTCAGCATCGAAGTACTGACTACGGGGTTGGTGGATACCTTCGAGGACTAACAGTCCATCAGCAGAGGTATCGGCCCAGTGGTAAGAAATATCACAACACCGAAGTTACTGTTAATTCAGATTCTGCATATGCACATTTCGACAACTTATGTCTCTTCAGTGCAGATCATATCAAAACATTTGGAAGTCCATAAACCAAACCTGTGTAAAAGCTTATAGAGAACAAGTAACCAATAGAATTTAAAAAGAAAAGCCAAAATTCAGCTAAGGATAGAGCTTTGCATGAGGGAGATACTCCTTAGTTTTAAACGAAATTTTATAAAATTTAGATATTGCAAGTTTCAAAATAAATCGGTTTTCGGGTCAGCATCTAAGTACTGTTTACTGGGTTGGTGAATACCCTCGGGGACTAACAGTCCACCAGCAGATGAATCAACCCAGTGGTAAGAAATATCACAATACCGAAGTTACTTTTAATTCTGATTCTGCATATGCGCATTTCGACAACTTATGTCTCTTCAGTGCAGATTTTATCAGAACCTTTGGAAGTTTTTATTATTTTTCAATCATTTTAATGTCTTTTCTGTTATATGTATTTTTAGTTTTATTGCGTTTTTTTTATTACACATATCTTTTAAAATGCAGATCTTTTTTTTTAAACAAGGGAGTGTTAAAGTTGCTTTGTTTTAAATCGTGACATATGCAAGTGTTGAATGGATGTAAGTACTCAGGAATGGGAAATTTATAATAGAAAAAATTAAATCCTCACGTTTATAATCAATTTCGTTGTCAAGATAGAGACCATTTCATAAGCACAGGATTACCTACTGTATAACAACCATTTTTGCAAACTTAGGTGACGAACTAAAGGAGTCGGAAGACGAAAAAGCCTGAATTTTATCATTTATCTCTGAACAAATTAAAAGTTAGTGTTCATGTTGTCTTGAGAGATGCATGTATTAAAGGATAAAACATATTGGCTTGTTTTTCGTTTTCTTAAAAGAAAAATAGAATGAAAAGATAACAGGAAACACTTACATTGACCGAAAAACAGGGAACTGCACAAGAAAAAACAATAAAAAACAAAAGACAAACGTAATCAACGATAGGAACTGGGGACAGTTGGGCTTGGTACCGGTACTAGCAAAAGCCAACGGTAAGGTTAAACTGGTTTATGGGTACCCGAACCTCCCTTTTCTCTGTCCCGTTTTCCTTAGTATAATAAACATAGGAATAAAAACCCAAAAACTCCATGACTACAGTCTTGAAAGGAAAAAGGGAACAAAACGTAATTTTGAAAGATGGGTCAAGGATAGCCGGGTAGCTTACTTTGCTGGTAAAACACTGTAGCACTACGGAAGAAAAATCAAACCCAAAACTCCCAGATGGGTTTGGTAAAGAATCATCATAGAAAAAAAGAAGGGAAACGGGGAATCTGTCAAATAGACAATGACCCAAAGGTATGTATTTCAGTAGAGTTCGGCAGTATCAGCAAGAGGCCAGTATGCGCGTAAAACCCTTAGGTCATTGGATTCCAAAGCCAATTTAACGGACACGTGTAGAATATCTTGTCGATATCCCCTATTGCATAAAGAATGTAAGTTACGTCCCAGTTTTTCTGGATTTTTATTCAGTTGCTGGCATTTTTTAACAACATTTCCGTAAAATCGAGGATTGGATTTACCCTAAGTAACATTACATTTTGATATCAAATTGTCATTTCTTCGATATGTATTTAACAAATTATGAAATCTGTAACCTTGCTGCAAAAGTTTGGAAGTGATAGTCAGGTTACATCCATTAAACTCGTCAAGATTAGAACAAACGTGTGCAAATCGTACCAGTTTAGAAATATAAACTCCCTATAATGGGGCTAGAGGAATGTCGCTGTCAGGAAAAGGGAAATTAGTAATACTGAAACCAAAATCAACTTTTTTATCGTAAAGTTTAGTTTTAATTTTACCAGAGTCAACGATGAGAGTAAGATCCAGAAAAGGCAAACTAATTAAAATTCGATGTCCGCACTTGCTCCTCTTTTTTATACTTTATTTTTTATGTCGCTCGTGGGTCC
>MJUU01041967.1:20977-35420 GCA_002080025.1 Modiolus philippinarum | reverse complement strand
GCTGAGCCTTAGTTTCTTCCTGGTTACAAAATCTCCTTCAGCATAAGTGTGTATGTGCTTCTGGATCATTTTTCTCTATTATCCAGCAAAAAAAATGAAATTCCAAACTCTTTCTCCTATTTAGCTAGGCTATGGAATAGCCTAGCTATATAGATAGTTCTTGGGGGAAAGTGAGGAGTACGCTTGTGCAGTGAGGAGAACACGTGCACAGAAGACTATTGACCAATAGGAATTTCAGATTCTCGAACATCGAAATGGCGTCCAGTTTCGTCCTGATAAAACTGGGTGGGGTTTAATTTTTCTGTTTCCTTGTGGAAGTTGAAAAGTATTATAAACATTTACTAAAGGTGGTACTGGGAACAGGTTTGAAGAGGATGATGGGATTGGTATTGCAATATCGCTTANATCCCTAAATCCAAAAATGTAGGAGGAGTTTGAGTCACAAGAAAAGTGTGACGGACGGACGGACGGACGGACGGACGGACTGAGGGTATAACATTATCCCCGAACTTTCTTCGAAAGTGCGGGGATAATAAGAATAGTAATGTATAAATTTAAAACCAGAAGTTAATAAAGATGAGGTATTGCGCAATAATCAATAATATACGAATACTGTAAAAAGACTTTTCAATTGTGTTTAACAAAGTGTGATTGTAGTTTGTGGAGATGCTTAGGCCCGGGTACTCAGGCAATGGAGAACGAGAGGTGGAAAGAGATAGAATTGCGTTTTTTGCGGAAGAATAAAGAGCTACCGTAGGAGAATGCAAAAACAAAAGCACGAAACTACTTTGAGTTGCTGTTGGAAAAAAATTAGAGGTTTGATCGAATCAGTGACTGTTTTATCACATGTGCATTGATTTGAGTATACAAATACATCATGAGCAACCACACCCTTGTCAATCAAACACGTAATTTTCTATCCAAGGCTATTCCATAGCCTAGCGTATTGTTTTTATTTCATAAAAACCGTTATCCGATTTATATCATCCACTTATGTTTATAAAGTCCCCTCGTATTTTCTAGTTGAAATAATCTTCAATGTTACCGACCCCCCTTAAATTTCAGGCAAATTTCTGGTTTTGGTAGTTGAGACGATCAGAAATGGCTATAATTACCACAAATGATGCATTAAAATTAACTGCCAATATCGGTTGTGAACTATTGATATTAAGCTACGGAAAGAACGCAAAAGGTTTAGAATCCAGATGTATGGAGGGCTGTGGTGGACATCAATACAAGTACAGTTACCATGACGAGATAAATCGTCACCGGTGGGGAAAGTGTTAATGGAATAATTACTGTTGCTTATTTTTCCCTGGTGGTGATAATTACAAATAAAATATAAAAGCTATATTCAAAGAGTTTTGATGGAGTTCATAGCCAATGAATGTCGTCATAAATGTCTAGAACTTGTAGCTATTAATCACATTCCATGGTGCCTTTAAAACAGCAAAAGCTTATTTGCTACTGATTAAACTAGAGCTCACCAAAAAGCAGCCACTTATAAACCCACCCCTATCCCCTCCCCCTGTTATTGAATAGCAAGTGCAAATTTAAGTCTGTGTGGACACAAAACAGGTGTTGATACAGTAAAAGCATCTACATGATAGAAGTATGGACATAATGATATACCTCCCTCTTTTTCCAGTTAAATTATCTCCCCTTCAAATTTTCAAGCAGCAAACGTATATCTTCAGTTGATATACTTCTAATGTGAATCTTTTCATCAAAATCTAAGCAACTTAATAGGACTTGTGGTGACAAAGTATCTCCCCCCCCTCCAATTTTCCATAAAATTTTCAAGTTGAATTGTCTCCTCCTCAAAATTTTGAGCAACGACTATATTACTTTAGGCACATCTTGAGGTGGTATACTACAATAGTGTTACATTTGTCATTTCATCAAAATCCATCCAACCATTTAGGAGGACATACACTGACAAGGTATACCTCAACCTTTTTTCCAAAAAATATTCAAAGTTGCATTCTCTCCCCTTCTAAATTTCAGGCAGCAGCTATACTACAAATGTGTTAAATTTCATCATTTTAGGAAGACATGCGCTAACAAGGTACATGGACGGACAGACAAATGGACAGGGTGATTGCTATAAACCCCTGCATCCTTTGTTTGCAGGGAGTATGAAAATTGGAAGTGCAACATGTAGAGAATGGGAGAAAAACAATGTTCTATGTTGACTGCAAGTAGTTTCTGCAAAAATAAGACTTAAAAAGACCATTGTTTTTTTTTTGTTTTGTTTTGTTTTTTTTTTTTTAACCCTCCTACCTTCAAAATTTGGCCCCAATTGCTTTTTGAATTTTTTTTCACCTACCATACAAATATTTGGCCTATTTTTCATTATAATTCAATAAAATTCCTATTATTTTAATCCAAGTTACACCGTTTTTTGCCCAACTTCAATTTTTCTGAAATTTTATTTTTTATTTTATTCCTTCCTCCTACCCACCAACATTTTGGAAAAAGTTTGTAAAAAAAAAAAATAAAATAAAAAACAGTGGCCTAAATTTTTTGATGTCCTGTATGGTAAAAATTGATTAAAAGGTCGGATCTTATCAAGATCAGGATTGTTCTCCGTATGAACTTCATAAATACATTTCCCAATTCCCAATAACTGATTTATATTTTAATATTGCTGGGGGCTGGTGAAACAAACGAAAGTTCAATATTCAATAACTTAATTTATTTTAATGAAATGAATCAAGTTGAGATTGCAGAAACAACAATAATATCCCTATTAGATGCCACAGTTAATTTAGATACAACACCAAAAAAAAAAAAAAAGGATTAATCATTGTGTGTCACCCAAAATGAGGCCAGATTTTTGGCCTCTCTTTCTTATGAGAATTCCTTACACTCAGCCACCACTATATGTGCAAAGAATTTTCTTTCATAAACTTAAGCTGTGTATGAAGGCCTGAACATTAAATGATATCTTGTTGATCAACATCAAATTTACGCTTATATTGTAAACAGAGATTTCCAGTCCATATCAAGGGTGAAGAAGATTAGTCTTCAATGCGCTTGAAATTAAGGAGCATTCAATGATTATATGTTTTCCAGTTTATAATTGATTTGAATAACTGGAAAAAGTAAACAACGTGAAACATGAAAAAAATTATTTCCTGATTTTTCACTGGTCAATCGGACTTTTTGAATGGCATTATGTACTTGTCCATAGTTAAAATTCCCAGGTCCCGGACCTTAGACCAGTGTATTTGTTAACCCCTGCTTAGAATTTTCTCAGGAAAAGCATGCAAATGTGCATATAAGGAGTAAAATTTAACAGTAGCAAATATGTATTGTTGCCTGGCACTAGAAAAAATTTATACAATGCCATAGATTTTTAATTTTCTGCCGGGGTTCAAGGATGAGTAATGCATTAAGGAGTACCAATAGTATCTGAAAGACTGACAGACACTACTTATATATACCTCCAAAACTGCTATTGACGAAATTTCATCTGACAGTAGTGACCTTTTTGTGTAGTACTATTTTGGACTCATGTTTATTCTGATTCATTTTGGTGTTGGTCAATGTTTTGTAGATTTAGATCTATTTTTTTTTATGTCTGCATAATATGATTTATGAATATAAATCTATAATATTGATGATAATATTGATACTGAATGAGAGTGTTATGAAACTATATGTGAGTTCATGTAATAAAGAACATTACACATCAAAATGTTATTTAGTAAACGGACCATTACAAAATAATGAAAGAACACATTTATATCGTCATAAAAATTATATATTCTTTGGTAAAGATTTTTGTATCTTGAAAGAATACGTCAACTTCTTCACATCAACATGCATTTTCAAGATTAAAAGAATATATCAAAATGAATTTCAATAGCAATAGCTGTTGACTTGCTACCAAGCACTACTGCAATGGAAGGGGAGGTTTGGCATGCGATGAAACCAGTTTTAACCCACCATTTCTTTTGAAATGCCTGTACCAAGTCAGGACCATTGTGGTCGATAATTTTTCCGGTTGTTTCCACCTGATTTGTCTTTCTGTCTCATGGACAAATCTGTTCATTAAATTTGTTATTACCCCCAATTTCTACATCATGTAAGGCAATAAAAAATTAATTGTTACTTGAGCCGTTTCATTGAAATTGATGATTGAGGGTGGTGACTTTTTTATATTTCATATTTGCCAAAATAATACAGGAGGCAGCTTTTTAACACCACTAAAAATGTGAGTGAGTTGCACATGATTTTTTTTAAATTTTCTTTTTGTGAAAATGGCAATAAATAGGGTCAAAATTTTTCCATAAGGGGGGCCTGGAAACCAACTTTTTTTAAAAACCCTAGGAATTTTAAATATTTTCCAACCAAAAGGGGAAGGCAGGCCCACCCAGGCCCACCCTAAATCCGCCACTGTTTGCTTAATTTGAGGGTTTACAGAACAACGGAAGGAACAAAGAACAAGACTACATAAATCAAAGTCTAGAGGCAAGGTAAAACACTTAAGAAGGAAACCTGAGATGCAAAGAGGAGCAAATTAAAAATTCAGAAGCTGTTACTGTTCCATCACTTCCCTAAGCACCAAAGTAATGTTTGGAATATATCGGTAAGTAACGAAAAAAGCAATTATGCATAAGAGGAATAATAGTAAGCACAAACATGATGTGAATTTCTCAAACCTAAACAAATTTTCCAACATTAAGGGACAAATCTTTTTTTTTCTCTTTTGCTCATTGAATCTGCAGGTTTTTCAGATGTTTAATACTTTCAAATGATATTTTTTAGGTTAAAAAACACTACAATGTGAAATTTGTCTAGACATTAATTCAATTGTCCAATCAAGAGAACCTGGCAGACAGCTGTCAAAACTCCAACACTGATGTATTCTCACAAGACAAAGCTTATCTAGTTGATGTATTCACAAGACAAAAAGATATGACATTCATATGACAGAAATTTATGTGCTGTCTTGCCCATTGGTCTCCACAAAAACAGTAGATAAATCTTTCCAAAAGGTGTCCCAGATTTACTTCTTTGCTTAGATATTTTTTATATCTTTCAAATACAAGTACAAATAAACTTTCATGTACCAGTACTTCTAGGAGTTGCTTCGAATTTCATATCATAGTGAAGCAAGGAGAACTGCCTGAAAAGTGATAACCTTTTGAGAATTACTTTTAAGGGAATATAATGGACATTAAATGATTGATTGATTGATATGGAGTTTAACGTCACTTTCAGCAGTATTTCAGCTATTTCATGATGGTCAGTTTTAGTGGTGGAGGAAGCCGGAGTGCCCAGAGAGAACCATGGACTTTTGGCAGGTAACTGACATACATAATCACTTACAATTGTAAGTCGAGTGCACTCTTTTTTGTAATGTACAAAGTGGGGCGTGAACTCACAACACAGTGGTGATAGACTACAGTGGTTGTATAGGTAGTAGAACTACCTGTAACACTCAGCCACCCAGGCCCCGATATTAAATGAAAGACAGCCCTACTTCACAAGGTTCACATACACATATGCAAAGGTCAATTTACAATTAAAATATATAAGAAAAAAGTGTTGCTCTATTTAATATGAATGATAATGTGCTGTTAAGGTGAGCTGCAAAGGTAGAATATATGATTCCGAATGCCATCAGTGATGAAAATCATCTTTTTAAACCTGTTAGCATCAGAAAGTCCAGCAGGGTCTATGGCTGGATTTGAACATTTGCTTTATTGTTATCTATGGCAACACCACCTGCACTATGTCCAGCGCCCTAGACCACTCTGGCACCTAGGCTGTATAAAATATAGCATTTGGTAACTGGGGCATTCCTAATCGTAGGAAATCTAGAGTCCAAATCCTGAACAGCAATAATTTTACTTTTTACACATCTTTAGATTGCAGATAACAAATGTGTAACATTTAAGCTGTTTAGGCCATGTGATTGCAATATACCAAGACGGACAGACAGACATGGCAAGTTCCTAATTACTCTAAAAAAATTGTTTACAGGGGATATAACAAAAGAACACTGAATCAATAGATCATTGAAGATAAATTCAAGCAGGTAAATACTGATAATCTCATAGTTATTGTCAATTTCCAAGATTTTTAATGGTATTTTAAAACCCAGCCCCAATTCAAATATTCCTAAAAATTTAAAAGGGAAAGACTGAATTTTTTAAAAACTTACTATTTACACTAACTTATGAAGTAGAATTTTAAGAACCTGACTGGGACCAACAGCAGACCAAAAGCCTCTGCCCGTAAAGAAAGCTTGAATACCCTCTTTAGCACAATCTTTTTTAATGAAAACATGTCTCATTTTTCCTAAAGTTTCTCAATATTTTGGAGACTTTTTCTTAGCAGCAAATGTGATTTAATCTTTTATCTGAAGCTTGTTAAATAGCATTCATACATGCCACTTCAACACAATCCGAAAATTATTTTCTGTATTAACCAAAAAACATTTGTTGCCAAGAAGATGCTAAATTTGACTTCTCAAATTCTGAGTGTCAGACAGTTTTTTCTGTCTACTAATCTTTTATTTTAATGTATGTCTATTCCAAGTAATAATTACTGGTGACAATCTAAGAGCCATAACTCAATTATGTTGATATGTCTTTTTACAGTTATCATATTTTTTTACGATAAGAGTAATAGGATATATTGTTAATCATAAATGGCTTCTGATCATTCAATGCTAAAGAAAAAATTTAAATTTGTTCTCATCCAAAATGCTTAAGTTTTGTCTAGATAACAGCTGCCAATACTATTAGTATTTGTAGTCCCCAACCAGAAATAGAGTTTTCTCGGAGCAATTTTTGTTTAATAACAAACAAAATCATTGATTATATTGTTTGAAGGTTGTAAGGGTTATTCCAGTAAAAATTCCCACCAGGAGGTGGAACGCCATTTATTCTTATACCCCCACCAAGAGAAAAAAATTAAAATATATAATTAAACTGTTTGAGCTAGAGGGGTGTGCAAAGCTATTGAGGTCTAACTGTTAGGATACTGTTAGGATACAATAGAAATTCACCCACCACTAACAGAAAAAGAAAATCACTGGTGTTCCTTCCCCAGTGTGAATTTTAAATGGAATAGCACTAATGCCACCAGAACAAGTCAAGTTGTTCTAAAATCCCCTTTATCACACGTTTTATTTTCTTAAGTATCAAAGCAAGAAAGAGTATGTATTTAGAATTGTTGGTAAGTTTTAAAAGTCCATCGAGGCTTACCTATAGAACTTACATATAATATATGTATCAAATTGTTCAAATAATTAAAGATTTACATTTTGTATTTACAAATTTAACATTTGCTGACCATTGTTTTCCTTTTTTTTACATGAAGAGACATCCAGAATTTCAAGAAAAAAATGTCCACCTAGCTTTATATACATCTTCTTATGTGTTTTAATAATTTGATATTAGTAGTAGATTAAGAATAAAATGAATTTTAGCATGTTCTTAAACTGATGTTTCGGATGATTAAGAATTTTAAAGAATTTTAAATTACTGAATACTATATCTTTTTAAAGCATGATAATTCCGTCTAGAAAAAACTGTGTCCTTCTATGTGAAAATTTTTAGCAATTAATAACCTGTGAATCATATCAATATTTATCTATATAAAATAATTATATTTCCAATTCTGACTTACTAAGGTGTTAATGTGCTAAAAAACATCCCTAGCTCTTAACTTACCCTTTGACATAAATGAATGAAAAATATGTAGACAAGTATAATTCAAGTCAATAAGACACTCAACTGCCTTTTTATCTACTTCAGTAATCAGAAATATGATTAAACCTGTCCTCACTGGAGGAATAAAATATAATCCAGTGATAAAAAATCTAGAATTAGCTATAAAATAAGGATAAAGACCTACCTTATAATCACTGCCAATTTATCATCTGTTACAAAGATAATTCAATAAAACAATCCCAGTAGAACACTGTGATTTACTGTCATAACAGTCTAAATATTCTGTATGTCTATCTAAAAAATTTTCATGTTCCTTTCAAAAATGCCAATCAAAATAATGAAATCAATAATATTTCACAAATTATCAAAAGTGTTGAAATCTTCAGCCTGTGAGATATTTTTATCGGTATTATGCAACACATGTCCATATGTTTTCCACATAACTTTTTTATTTTCTAATAACACTACAACTGAGGCATCAAGATATTGAACATCTATTATCCATCTATTTCTTATTTATCACACATGAATTAATTTGGAGAAACAACAGATTTTTTTTTCTCTCTTGCTTAAACGCCCTTTTCTATGAAAAGACAAAAAATACATTTATAATTGGCTGTAATAATGACGAACAACAAGTGCTTGAATCTCATACAGATAGGAAAATGTGACTGGTATCTATACTGATCAATAAATGAATTATGATTGGGAGAGATAAACTCAGAAACCCTCACATACAATGATGATACTGCGTTCTGTTGCAGAAAAGTCTGTCATTTTAATAATGGCCACAAATGATTCTTATTTAAATATTATTGATAATCGTTAATTTTTAAGACAAACAGTTTACTTCCATACTTGGTCATTTAATGATGATGTAAGCAGATATCTATTTAAACAAAAAACATTTTACTCTCCAACACACAGGAGGAAAGACACATTGTCAGGTAAAACTGGACATGACCTAACAATTCAAATGCTTAGGGGACAACCATTTGATTTTCAGGAGTGGGCGTGGGCGATTTTGCCTAGAAAAAATATATTTATTTTCACAAATATCTCATCAAATTATTTATTATATAACATTTGCAACAAAAAAAATTATTCTTCAAATCGAAATTAAATTATTTATTTTCATGACAAGTAGGATTAGAATATTTATTTTCCTGGCATCAGGGTTAAATTATTCATTTACAACCCCCCCCCCTGTATCAAGTCAATAACCTCAAGTTCAACAAAGCCAAGAACACTTTTATTCCATGAAATTTTAAAGTCCAAAGGGGAAATAACTCCAATAAAAATTTATGAATCGAAAATCAAATTCATACCCAGTTACACTTACTTTAACTCAGCATAAACTCAAGTCAATATCTAAGGTGTTCTCCAAAAATATTATTTTATAAAATTGTAAACCCCTAAGGGCAATAACTCTTACAACAATACAAATATTCATGAATCAATAGTAAACTCCAAATATATTTGAAATATCTAAGGTGTTTTCCAAAAATGTCATTTTATGAAATTGGAAAACCTCTAAGGGCAATAACTCTTACAGGAACACAAAAAAAAGATGAATCAATAGTAAACTATTCAACATCAAGATGTAGACAGGAATAAAAGAACTGTCCTTGATAAACTGGAGTTTTCTATGTATCGTGTGAGTTTTTGTCACATGTACATTCACTCCATAACCTTTCATATTTTTCTATTTTAAACTCATCAAGTTTAAACATCAAATTAATATTTCAAGCTCAAAGTTTTACTTCCCACAATTGAAACTTCAAAGGGAAATAAAGCCCACAAAAATGACAAACATATAGATCTTGAACCTCAATTCAAAAAAATTTGCAAACAAACAACACTTATAAGATTTTATTTTCTGAAGGAATACAAATATTCTGGTAGCACAGAAGATGGGTCAAATTTAGTACAGAGTCTCTAGGTCTTTAGAAAGTATTTACTGTCAATACACTATGACCATGGTCATTTTTCAATACCAATTCCTCAATTTTATTTCCCTTTCCCTAAGTGAATACCTGCTGAAGTCAATTCTTCTTTTCGCTTGACCATCAGCAGAATTTCGGTTGAGGATTGTTGAAACAATCTTACAGTTTTACAACTCAGTTTTTGCTATCAATCTGTAAAATTGGTTAAACAATTTGAAAAGTTGATACTCATCTCAGGATATCTTCTAAAACTTTATTGTAGATGTATTAAAGAAAACTGCCTTTGTAATGCATAAATTTTTTTGGGGGGATGGGGAAATTCTTAATTTTACTTTTGGAAATATTTCTAAATCTTTATATTGTCTTTGATATGAACCCAAATTTAATCTTATAATGCCATTTATAGCACATTTTAATATTTTTCATCTGAATTTTTATCAAGATCATTTTTGGGAGGAAACTTAATTAGGGGAAATAAATATATCACATTTATGATCTCCCTTGCTATTTTTTTTTTTATTTTTCCATTTTTACACAAAAATAATGAAAATGAATAACCATTTTATTTTAAAATATCCCTAAGATAGAGATAATACTTTAAAACTAACAATTTAGCATTTTCAACCTTTTGTTTGCAATTCTGGAAAAGTAATACATTATTTATATAACTTTACACACTGAGCATAAAGAATGAAGACGTCCTGTGGTAAGAATAAACTTACCATATTGTTAAACCAAATTTATAGTTTGATTCTGGGACTTATATAACAGGGATTTGAAACATTTACATTTCTTACAATTTCGGGGTCGTGGCAGATTTAACTGTAAAATGACATATTTTTGCGTGTTTCTCTGTTGAAACATAGGACATTTTTAGTATGCTTTACAGCTACATTTTTCTACTGAATTTAATACAAAATACATCATTTTATAGAACAAGAGTTGTCAGAAGACAACAAACCTCGCTGGGGATTAAAGTGAACTCAATGCACAATAAATTTCGAAATAATACATTATTGCAAATGTAAAATTTTTAAATATGATATAAGGAAGTCATATGCCTAATAGGAACTCCCTTCCACTTACAAATAAGTTTTATAAGCAGGGTTCAATTTTTTTTTAAATGTCTACAACTATGGTACTGCCAGAAAGCTCTCTTCATATTGAAGTCACATACCAAATACCCTATCACTAAACAACTAATTTCTAGAAGCCTTTTAGGTAAAGTTTGACAAAAATGCCCTCAGGGCAAGGTCAAGGTCAAAATGTCTAATAATATGGTGCCACCAGAATGCTATCGTCATAACAAAGTCACATACCAAATATGAACATGTTACCACCAAATGGCTACCTTCCAGAAGCAAAGTCAAAGTTTTTTAAACTAGAGGATGTGTCTATAAGATATGGATACCCTGCAATAGGCATTTTCAGTAGATAAATTAGATCAATTTAACCCAAGTCCTTCATGGAACCTTATAAATGGGGAATTGTAAAGTGCTTATAAAGGAGATTATAATAATGAAACATTATAAAAATATTATGCATAGTCACTGGTCATAAAATGAAATGTACATGGACACCTAATTGTTGGGGCTCAGGGGAATACTCATAAGAGTGAATGTGAATGCTATGAGGCTATATTATGAAGATATCATGTGCAATTGCTTAGCAATGGACCTTAACACAAAACTTAACCCAAGTCACTCAAGTGTGAAAAGTAGGTCATGGACACCTAATTGTTGGTGCTTAATGTAGTACTCATTAATATGAATATTATAATGCCATATCATAAAGATATCAAGTATACTTGATGAAAAATGGATCTAAATGCAAAATTTAACCAAAGTCCATCAACCATGAAATGTAGGTCATGAACACCTAATTATTGGTGCATTGGGTAGTACTCATAGAGGTGAATGTTATGATTCAATATCATAAAAATATCACTTCAGGTTACTAAACTATGGACCTAAATGCAAAAATCGAAAGCGGGACATACGTACATAAGTAGTGACGTACGGACGGACAAGGGCAAATCTATATGCCCCTTCCACTTTCATGGCGGGGCATAAAAATTGCCCCAAGGTCAATGTCAATGTCATAATGTCTACAAATATGGTACCAACAGAAAGCTCTCACAATAATTAAGTAACATACAAAATATGAACACCCTAACACTAATGGACTAACTTCTAGAGGCAAAGTTAAAGTTTTCAAAACAATTGCCCTCAGGGTTCGGGCAAGGTCAAAATATCTACAAATATAGTACAGCTAGAAAGCTCTCATCATAAGGAAGTTACATATCAAATATAAACACCCTACCACTAAAAGCATACCTTAAAGGCAAGGGTAAAGTTTTTTTAAAAATCACCCTCAGGGCAAGGTCAAGGTTAAAATGTCTACAGATATGGTACCATTAGAAAGCTCTCGTCATAAGGAAGTTACATACCAAATATGGACACCCTACCACTAAAAACCTACCTTCTAGAGGCAAGGTTAAAGTTTTTCAATATTGGCCTCAAGGAAAGGTCAAGATCAAAATGTCTAAAAATATGGTACCATTAGAAAGCTCTCATCATGAGGAAGTTACATACTAAATATGAACATCCTGCCACTAAAAGCCTACCTTCTATATCAAGGTTATTGTTTTTTTTAAATTTCCCTAGGGGCAAGGTCAAGGTCAAAATGTCTACAAGTATGGTACCACAAGAAAGCTCTCATCACAAGGAAGTAACATACCAAATATCAACATCCTAGCACTTAGTCTCCATTCCACAAGCAAGATTAAAGTTTTTGCTGACGTCGACGACACCGACGCTGGGGGTATGACAATAGCTCTCCAGACATTCGTCCTGGCAAGCTAAAAAAGATTGCTGCAAATTAAATCATAGTATAATTTTTGTAAAATAAATTTATTCCAAAGTACACAAATTTCGCTCTTAAACTTGGATAATTTTGGCTTTTTAGAAATATTCCACGAAATTTTACACTTCATGACGTTTTTTTAGTACACTTTCTATTTTTCTCGAAATATATAATGCTACAAAATGTATGTGATTTAAAAGATGAAACTTTGATGCAAATCATGATACAGTGCTCCCTCATTATACAGCCCCTCTTTAATTGCGGTCCCTCAACTTATCGCCAACCATTTTCACGGTACATTTTTCTAAAAGTTGCATAGTTTCTATGTAATTTATTCCCTCGATATATCGCCACCCTCGCTTATCGCCAAAAATTCCTCTGGTCCCAAAGGTGGCGATATAACGAGGGTGCACTGTATATTTTTCTTTCAAGTTAGTTGAAAATTTAGTTGTAAAATACACAGGGAAAAGCTTAGTGTTTCAACTCCAAAATTTTTACCTAAAATTGCATGAGCGTGGTCACATCAGTCAAAATTAATCAGGATTGTAAAAAATCTTTCCTGCATAAATTATATATGGCTATAAAGCCTATACAAAGAGCTTTATCCTTTTAAAATTTCGTAATAGTAGAATGGAATTTTAAATGTAAACTAGAGCCTTTAAGTTAGCAAATTTTCTTGATTTTTTTTTTCTGACACTCGTTAATCATTGATAACTGTCATTTGTTTATTGGACGGTTTTTCGATAATTTTACAACCTCTTTACACAAGTAAACAACCCTTAATGCATTTATTACCCATTTTTAATTAGGATTTCATTGTTGTGTGAATGAAAATTTAATGTTGTAAATATGAGATAAATCAGCTTTTCGGCAATTTTTTTTTTGAATAATTAATTTTATGTTGAGTAAATCAAAAGTTACAGCTAAAAATCATAGCCTGGACACCGCTTTTTATCTGAATTCTTAAACAGTTTCAAATCCCTGTTATATTATTATTATAGTCCCAGTTTGATTGCATTACTTGAATTGTAAGACTGTAAGATTGGTTCAGCAATCTAACTTCTATTTTCAAATTGTTTAATCAATTTGGAAAATTGAATGCATTTGTTTTAGAAACAAATGGTAGCAATTTTTAAAATTGATTAAGGAATAGGAATTGAAATATGACCAAGATCACAATATTTCGACTATAAAAGGATTAAATAATTTATTAACATTACATGTGTTTTTTGTTTTTGTTTCTGTTTTTTATCATTACCCCTCTTGCAAAGAATGTGAATTCAATAATACCAGTACTTTAAAGCCGTTTTGATAAAAGTCTGATTCATTTAAACCTAACTCTACTTATACATCCCTTTTACCTATTACACTCCAATCAAGAGTTGCTTCTTACATCTTAAACAAGATGACAGAAATTAGATAATCAGAACCAACAATTCTTGTCTACGGCTTGGCAAATTATAACTAGAGGCTCAGACACTGAGCCTGAATCGCTCACCTGACAAAATGCTGAAGCAGGGTTTTCGATGTTATGCATGGTGGCCTCGTTTTTTTATGTGAATTTCCCATAGAGAGAAAATAAACTATGTTCTGTGCTGGCAGCCATGTTTTTAATTGGATCCGAACAAAATAAGCAATCTTTGTTAAGGACCTTCAGTTCATCATTCTTGTAAAGTCTGGTTGAATTTGCTTCAGCGGTTTCGGAGCAGAAGAAGAAAATGTGAATTTTCCCATAGGGTCCAATGTTAAACCTAAGTTCCGCGCTGGTGGCCATGTTTTTTATTGGATTGGAATGAAATGAGCAATCTTCATTAAGGACCTTCCATACATCATTCCTGTAAAGTTTAGTTGAATTTGCTTTGGTGGTTTCAGAGGAGAAGATGAAAATGTGAATTTCCCATAGGGCCAATGTTATACTATGTTCCGTTCTGGCGGCCA
>MJUU01041967.1:0-20010 GCA_002080025.1 Modiolus philippinarum | reverse complement strand
TTTTTCATAAGGAATCTAATGAAAAAAAACTGCATCAAAATCGGACAAAAAATGAAAAAAATAGATTTTTGAGATTTCCCCTTTTGGGACCCATTTATCTCATTAACGGTACATGTGACATGAAATCCGTTGACAAACTTCCGATTCCAAGTTTCCTTAGGATCAGACTGAAAGAAACCCCATCAAAATCCAATAAATAATAAATATTCTACAGCCCAATATATGAAAACACCTAATTTGGCCCTTTTTGGCCCTTTTTAAAAAAAACGGGCGGGGCCACAATACCCAAAACCAATCCCAACCTTCCTTTTGTGACAAGCAACATTATGTTTAAATTTCATAAGGATTTATCGACTAGAACTGAAGTTATCGCACGGAAACGAAGAGTCTACAGACGCAGACGACGCCGACGCCGCCGACGCCGCCAGTATCATACCAATATACGACCTCAAAAAATTTTTTGCGGTCATATAAAAAATTAAGCCTAGAAAAAATGGGGCGGGTGGGGATGAGAATCTATTAATTAATTTGATGTGGCCTAACCTGCAAATTTGCAAGTTTGTCCCCATTCGGCCCCTTATAGCTCGGAAAACAAACAAGTTGTCAAATATCTGATGGTGCAGCTCTATATTTATTTTCAAAAAGAATCCATTAAAAAAACTGCATCAAAATTGGACTAAAAATAAAAAAAAATACTTTTTTGAAAATCGCCCCTTTAGGGCCCCATTTATCTCGTGAATGGTACACGCCAAGTAAAATCCATTGTATACTACTGAAAGGAAATTTAATTAGGAACACACTAAAAGAAACCCCATCAAAATCCAATATATAATAAATATTCTAGAGCAAAATATGTGAAAGCACCCAATTTTGCCCTTTTGGCCCCTTTTTTGAAAACAGGAGGGGCCAAAATGACCAAAACCCATCCCAGCCTTCCTTTTGTGCCAAGAAACACTGTGGTAAAATTTCATTAGGATTGGTCAACAGGAACTTAAGTAACAAAAAACAAAAACAAAAGTGTCTACAGACGACGACAACGCCAATGCCAACGACGACGACGACAGCACCATACCATTATACAACCTCAAATTTTTTGTGGTTGTATAAAAAAAATTACTTTTGAACCAACTTTTCTAATACAGAGGTGCAGAAACCATCCTTTTTCTTTTTTTCTTTGAGTTTAAAAACTAGAATTAAGGAAAAGACAAAAGGGTTGATTCAAAACTTTAGATAAACAATGTGGAGAGACACAAATTTTATTTCCATAGAAGTACCAGTGATTATTAAAGATATTTTTTTTTTTAATTTCCTCTAATAATCACAAAGGACATACCATATGCCATATGACCAGCAAGATTTGCTCAACCTTCTAAATCACACATATCTATCACACTGTCTGTTCAATTCAGAAAAAATATCTGATATTACATAGGGGTCAAGAGAGGTCAGGCGGCATCAACCTTGTCTGCTAGCCATAATGAGTGAAGGGAATAAATTGTAGCATGTATTTGCTTTCATCTGTAAAAACTAATTATTTAGAAAAGGTGAGGTAAATCAACTGTTTTATCCATGGGTTAAGTTTCCAACCAACTTTATCCGAAAAGAAAGAAATATGAATATGCCCTGTTAACCCTGGTAAGATCGGCAACCAGTTTTCAATCAATTCAGGTAAAAATGGAGCTGGCAAAAGTAAGAATAAGGTGTATATAGTGATAAGTGATACAAACATCTACAGCATGTCTTTTAAACATCTAAGTGAAATAGCTTTGTAAAATCATATTGATGTTTTAATTCAATTTGGTTTTCTTAAAACATCTTGGTCATCTAGTTTTGTAGATTCAAAAATTTGATATAATTTTGAAAAAAAAATTCCAGTTGAATTAAATGCAAAACTTAAATGTTTTAAAATTTACTTCTTTTCCTCAATGGAATTCACCTTCCTTATTTTGTCCCGCCTGGTGTCACCACTGCACCATCAGGTTTTGATCTGTGACGTTGGCAGATTCCAGGAAAAGTCACGCACAAGGAACAATTTTTGAATATGCGTGAAATACAAGTTTTCCTGCGAACTACCTGATAGTGCAGCAGCGACATCAACCGGGAAAAGCAGGAAGGTGAATTCCATTGCTTATGGCTTTCCATATAGAGCCTGTTTGTTATGTGTTATCTATATGCTTCTATATTTATTAATAAGTCTTCAAAATATTTTGATCTGCTCTGCACTGAAGAGTTGTTAGTTGTCAAAATGGTCATCTGCAGAATTGCAAATTACAGGAAAAATCCGGTATTTTGTTATTGATCATAATGAATAATTAAACACAAAATGCAGAAAAAAACAAAAGTCTTTTTTTTTAAATGACCTTTACTTCTGTTGCTGCTTTCACACGTAATTCGAATTGATTCATATTCGATGAGTATTGAACTAATGCTTATCAATTATTACTTTACTAAAAACGTATCTGTAACGTTGCATTCACATGTAATACTTATCAAATGCACTTTGAAAACAAATTTGATAAGTTTTCAATGCATATTATTTGTAGATCTTAAAAAGCAGCATTTGTGTTACATTTTTCTCTCCTGTCCATGCATTCTTACATGTATTTCTAGAGCAGCTTTGGTTTTTGTTATTTATTTTGTTCTGTGTGTCGGTCTTGTTCTAACATTTTTTGTTGTCCTTATTTGTAACCTCTTTATAAACAAGTTTTTGGCTCAAAGAGTTTAAAAAATTTCCCCCTAAGCCCATAGCAAAATTCCACCTTCACCTTGTAACTTCTACAGTCATTTATTTGCTGATATATAGAAGGTTACTTGTAATACAATATACTTAATGATGTCTTGGACAATGACCTTATGATAATGACATACCGGTATATCATCTTCAAGATCATCCAAAATAAACACATGGGAATGTTTTTTATATATTTTTTTCATATCAAATTCTGGGATAAGGTTGCAGGTACAACACAAGGGAACCTAGTGATTAGCACCTAATATAGTTGTAGATTGTTTTTTCCATGGGTAATTAATGACTTGAGGGTTAAATAAGGACATCCACTATTTCTACAACAAATGGCTTTTCAATGCAAGTAAGAAACAAAGTTGATAATTTGCAAGACATATTAAAAGACTTGCACTGTAAAAATGCCTACAGAATTATTAAGAATTTTATGCCTCTGACAAAAAAAAAAAAATTTTTTTGAGTGTTTTGCATCTTTTTAAAAAAAATTTTTGGCTGTCATTGGCCATTGATTCTCTCTGTTCTAGTTTTTGCAATGTCTCTTAACTTTGATTTTGTAGTTAATTCGGAATTCTACAGCTGTTGTTTCACTATAACTGATGAAATAAATGCTCACTGCCCATTGGTATTTCAAAAAGAAGGTCTTATTTCATAGTGGCTTTTGCTGCTTTTCATAAAGTTTATTTTTGCCAGAGAGATACATTTAAACTCCTATACATGAACAAAAAAATTTTGCAACACATGTAATGACTGCCCTATTATATAGAAATGACGTCAATTATTCCATATCAAATATCCAAAATTAGAGAGAAAAAATCAATTTACAATGACCAAAAATGAATAAAGGGCTACGCCTAGCACAGCATGATACAACCGCAGCATGTCGCCTACTGAAATTTGAAAAAGTGTAATTTAAAGTGAGTATGGACATAGGAAAGAGCTTGACACAATAATTAGATGGACACAATAAGGAGATTGACCCAGTAATTAGCTGGACACAAACTAGGGAAAATAAAAATTAGCCCTTATGGCTCCTTATGATTCCTCTTTGACCCTTATAGCTAGAAAACAGTAAGACAGTAAGACCTATGCCAAATCCATTGACATACCACTGAAAGCTAATATATCAAGAGGAATCCAAAGAAAAAAATGCAATCGAAATGCGATGAAAAATAAAAATTTTAGGTAATATGCAAATTTGCAGTTTTGGACCCAGTGAACCCTTATAGCTCGGAAATGGTAAGAACTACGCCAAATCCGTTTACATACTACTGAAAGCTTACATCAAGAGGAATCCAAAGAAAAAAATCCCATCGAAATCCAATAAAAAATAAAAAATTTAGGTTATCTGTAAATCTACGATTTTGGCCCCTTCGGCCCTCAAAGCTCGGAAACGGTAAGAGCTACGCCAAATCCGTTCACACATAACTGAAAGCTTACATCAAGAGAAATCCAAAGAAAAAAATCCCATCGAAATCCGATGAAAAATAAAAATTTTAGGTTATTTGTAAATTTACAATTTTGGCCCCCTTCAGCCCCTCATTGCTCGGAAACGGTAAGAGCTATGCCAAATCCGTTTCCATATAACTGAAAGCATACATCAAGAGGAATCCAAAGAAAAAAATCCAATCGAAATCTGATGAAAAATAAAAATTTTAGGGTATTTGTAAATTTACGATTTTGACCCCTTCGGCCCCTCATAGCTCGGAAACGGTAAGAGCTACGCCAAATCCGTTAACATGTAACTGAAAGCATACATCAAGAGGAATCCAAAGAAAAAATCCCATGGAAATCCGATGAAAAATAAAAATTTTAGGTTATCTATAAATTTACGATTATGGCTCCCTATGGCCCCTCATAGCTGGGTAAGGAAACAAGTTACCAAAAATCTAATAGAAGAGAACTATGATTATTTTTCATAAGGAATCCTTTGGAAAAAATTGCATCTAAATCGGACTAAAAATAAAAAAATGAAATTTTTGAAATTCGCCCCTTTTGGGCCCCATTTATCTCGTGAACGGTACATGCCACGTGAAATCCGTTGGCACACCACTGATTGGAAATTTTCTAAGGAGTTTACTGAAAGAAACCCCATCAAAATCCGATAAATAATAAAGATTCTACAGTCAAATATGTGAAAACAACCAATTTAACCCCTTTTGGCCCCTTTTTCTAAAACAGGCAGGGCCCGGAACATAAAATTATAGCCTGGGCTAAAGCATGTGCCAAGAAACATCATACTAAAATTTGAAAATGATCCGTTCACTGGAATCAAAGTTATGCCGTCCACAGACACATAAATACCTAATTTTACCCCTTTTTGGCCCCTTTTTCTGAAACGGGTGGGGCCACAAACCCGAAAATAAAAACCCGGGATTGCCAGTATGCCAAGACACCACATACTGAAATTTGAAGATGATCTGTCCACTAGAAACAAAGTTATGCTGACCACAGATGCCAACGCCGACGACTGCGCCATACCATAATACGACCGCAAAATTTTTGCGGTCGTATAAAAACTGAAAACAAGCTAAATTGAATAATGTCCTTCCTACAGTTTTGCCCTGAGCAAAGATTAAGAACATCTGTAGACAAGAATACTACCACATATTACTAGTACCCTATGCATTTGTAGATAATTGTGTTAGAAATTAAAATTCATTACTATGAAAAGTGCTTATGTTCATGGGGTTCCAATTTTGTGGATTTGGGGTTTGCTAAAACCACGAAATTAAGTTCCCAGTGAAATGGATATTTTCCTTAAAGTTTTCATGTATGGAATGAAACACTGAATTTAAGTATTTATTAAACGATTTTATGAAACCTACATAGTTGATGTGCATGAATAAAAGTAACTCCACTGTACTGTATATGTATTAATCTTCGCTGATGCTTATTTTTGTGGCTTATGAAAGATCTACATATTTGCAGGTATCAATTTTCACGGTTTTCAATGTTAAAAGTTTGTAAATGTTCCCTGGAACCTATTGTCTCGCCCGCTCAGTACACTGTCATAATTTGGCCTATATTTAGATGTGGTTGCTAGGTAGAATTTCAAGGAATAACTGGTCTCTGAAACTTTCATACCCAAATTGGAATCAAATATTTTTGTACAATGACTATTATCAATGAAATGTATTAAAAATATATGCTAAGAAGAATTCCAAAAAATAACTGGTCTTTCAGAGTTTCATAAAATTTACCAAAACTGCAATCCAGGATTTTGGAAATTTCACTATTGAAAATAATTATTCATACTGTAAGGAATTGAAAAAGATATGGTTGCTAGGTAAAATTCTTAAAAATAACAGGTCTTTGAGAGTTTCAGGAAATTTAACAAAATAAGAATCAAAGATTTTTGCAATTTGACTTTTGAAAATCATCATTATAACTATAAGGAATTGAAAAAGATATGGTTGCTAGGTAGAATTCAAAAAAATAACTGGTCTTTGAGAGTTCCATGAAAGTAAACTGAAGTTGGAATCAAAAACTTTTGCAATACTATTATTAAAAATGTTTGTTTAATTCTAATTTATTAAAACAGCATTGTTGCTAAGAAGAATTTCTAAAAATAGCTGGGAGAGTTTCAGGAAATTTACCAAAATTCGAACCATGCTATTTAATTCTTTTGTGTTTACAGCTATGTTTGATACTAAAACTTTGTTAAAATTTGTAATTGGATGCAAAAATTATTGGTCTTTGACATTTTCAGGAAATTTACCAAAGTTGGAACCAGAATCAAAATTCCAACAGCCTGTTACACATCTGCGCATTTTATGCAGAAATGTCAATGTTAATGTAATTCTATTAAGAATAAAAACCTCTATTCTACTTCTTAACAACTAACATTGAAATTTTTTGCAAACACTAAGTCCAAATTTGGAAAAAATACAGAAAAACTAGAAAAAAAGTTCCTATTTTTTCAGCTTGAGTTAATTTTCTGACCATCATCTAACTTTTGACATCTTTTTATGAAATTCTAATAAGATTTAAGTCTGAATACGGAAAAAATACGTAAAAACTAAAAAAAAAAAAATTTGAAATTTTTTAGCTAGAGGTAATTTCCAGACCATTTTCTTGCTTCTGTCCAAATTTCAAATGATTCCATAAAGATTTGATGAAGATATCGATGTTTACAAAACTTTAACCACAAGGTTAAAATAAATGTTGATGACGCCAATGACGCTGACACAATGATTGAATTTTGGATCCCTATGTCTCACTTTCGTGACTTTCGCCACGGGCAAGACAAAAAGGTTTTTTCAGGTACATGTACTATTTTTTGCATTTCAGAGCCAACCACGAAAGTAGCGTAAATTAGTACATCGCAAAAATTAATATGTTTACAGTTTAATGGTCACACATCATTTAACTCAATAAAACCCTCAACTGTAACAATATCTTCTAATGTGCCTAATGGAATTGACAATGATGTTGCTTTTCCTAGAAGAATTAATCAAAGCACCACTTTCTTGGTCTTTCTAACTTTTGAGCAGTCCTTAACTGGTATTTTGGAAAACATTACTAAAAACATTTCATCACAGCCAGATATTAAGAAACCTGACTCCCAAATACAAAAATTTCATTAAGTCAAACTTGCAATAACTCAAACACCATAGATGTCTCAAACTCTTTTTGCAGTCCCTTTGTTCAAGTTTAAACATAGTTCAATAGCTCAAACACCTTTCTAGATTGAACGGTTTGAATGGTCCCTTAAGTGTTGAAGCATCAACTTTGACTGTAATATGTACTTATTTCTTGTGATATCAAACAACGGCAGTAGAATACTGAAGGAACAAAGGAGGGAAATTTACAAAAATCGAAGTCCAAAGACACGGCCAAACAGAAACAGAAAACAATGACGTTAAGACACAAAAAGCAATGACATTAGACAGGTACAAAGCACAGAAACAGATATTACAACATTCAAAACAAAGGCACTAACAGTGTGAACTCCAGTGAAACTGAGAGTGGCATCAGGTGCTCCTGAAGGGCAAGCATGTCCTGCTCTGTTAACAGCACCCGTCACACTGTGAGTGTTTCAATCCGGGAAAATGTCAAAGTCGGTAGTCAAATCCGGGAAGACATGAATCTAGCTGAAAATGTCCACTTTCATTTGGGATTCTGACAGGTCATATCTTTCAATGATGTTATGGTGACGGCCAAAGTGAACTGTTAGTGTTTGAAAATAAGCTATGATTGGAACTGCTTGATTAGAAGTATATTTTAATGTAGTTCCAATTTGCTCATTTTATGTCAGCCTAGGTATCCACATTAAAATGTTGTTTTTTTTTTATTTTTGCCAACATTTGCTTTTCTTAACAATCACAAAGTTCTACGCCCAGACACTTTCAACTTCATCACTATTAAGTCCAGATATCAGTAACTTATTTGACTATTTCCCGACATCAATAGATAATTTTATAGTCCGAATTATAAATCTTGAAAGTTTGCTTGTCTCTAATCACTTCCAGTGAAACAAAATTTGCACCTACAATGTATTTTGGAGTTTTGCTAAAGAAACAAAGAAAACAAAATTAATGCTCAGAAAAAATTTATTAATAAAATAGAACAATACAAGTATATATTTGAAAGTCTAAATACAAATATGGTGATAAACATGATACCAACCTTCTTTTTTGCAAAAAATTTGTAAACTTTTCAGAATGTTTTTCTTCAGAACCATTTTCGACTTTAAACTGAAAGTACAACTATGGTCAACAACTTACAGGAAAGTTTGATGTTCAAACACTAATTTCTGTTGGAAACTTTTACAAGATGTCTCGACAAACAGAAAAACAGGACTGAGGGTGTCCCATAATAGATGTATCTTACCACTTGTTTTGTTGAGGGCAGGGAGATCTTTCCTTGATATAATGTATTCAAACCTATACTATGAAAGTACTATTGTATATTGGGTTCCAATTTTCTTGGATTTTGTTGTTCGCTAAAACCAAGAAATTAAGTTCCCAACGAAGTGCATTTTTTTCCAAGAGAACACATAGAACTCGAAACCACCGATATAAGTACCAACAGAATAGTGGTATTTATGAAAACCAAGAAAATTGATGTCAAAGAATTAAAGTACTTCCACAGTTAAAAATGAAGGGATATGGAGTAAATGCAAATGAGACAAAGTCTCTACAAATACATTGTAAAAATAAGCAATGGAACAACGCTTTTATTGTTGTTCTTCATCTTGGAGTCACCATGAGGCCTTCAACAATGAGCTTTACTCATACCTCATAGCACAGTATTTATTTTGACATTTCTTGCCACCAGTCAAGGAATTATTTAACTTAAGTAATAGATAATATCTTTTGAAATGCATCAAACTTTTTTATCTAAATTTTAAGAAAATGTAGGAATCAAGCAACCTGCATTGACCTGTATTACAATCAGTCCACATTTATCATGAACAAACATGAGCAGACATTAAAATAAATACAAATGTTTAAAAAATTTAAAGTTTAAGTTCTTTTAAGGTTCCAATTCTTTTTCGATAGTGACAGTGACTTTCATTCCATCAACAGCAACACTATGGCTGTACGGCATCTTCGGATTGTTGTTGCCTTCCGTCCGATTAACTGCAACATCAGTTTCAGAGGGTGTCTCCGTACTTTCTTCGCTTTTTCCTGAACCTGAAAATAATTCACACAATTTAAAATAGACTGAAATGTTTTCAAGTTCTAATAGTTACAATTAAACAATTAAGACCATGATAAAAATATCCTAAATTATCATCCCCCGATTTTTTTCAACAGCTTCAAAAAATTCTATTTTGATTTTTTGGCCAATTTGGGTAAATTCCATTTTAAATGACAGTATTTTTTCACAAAATTTTACAAAATAACTTACCCTCCTGGCTGAAACTTTGAGAAGAAATGATGGAAATCTAGGAATTATTTCATTATGGCCTTAACAAAGTAACATACATGTGAATTTCATGTATTATTAGGTATGTATTTGCATTTTTGTAAGGACCTGTTAAATTGCTTTATCCCCCCTTTTTTTAAACAAGAGTGGACCCTAATAGATGTCTCACCCGTCCCTGCTTGTCACTAAAACAGTCATGTACTACTCAAGAGCAACCTTCAAGCCAAATATTATTACTGTACCACTTACAATAATTGAGAAACTATTCTAATCAGAAACACTTAACTTTGTTCACTAGACCATGAAATTGAGGTCAAGGACAAAATGCATATGCCAAACTGGCATCAACCTACATAATAAATATTAGGGACCTACCACTTATAGTTATTGAAAAATGGACTTAATCAGACAAACTTAACATGGTTACTAGACTGTAAAATTGAGGTCAAGGACAAAAGTCATATGCCAGACTGATATGTACTACTCAAGACCAATTTACAAACTAAATATTATTGACCTACCACCTATAGCTATTGAGAAATGGATTTAATCAGAGAAACTTAATGTGGTCACTAGACCGTGAAATTGAGGTCAAGGACAAAAGTCCTATCCCAGACTGCCATGTACTACTCAAGACCAACCCATATACAAAATATCATTGACCTACCACTTATAGTTATTGAGATATGGATCTAATCAGAGAAATTTAACATGGTCACTAGACTGTGAAATTGAGGTCAAGGACAAACGGCATATGCCAGACTGACATGTACTACTCAAGACCATCCTATAAACCAAATACTAGTATCATTGACCTACCACTTATAGTTATTGAGATATGGATCTAATCAGAGAAACTTAACATGGTCACTAGACCGTGAAACTGAGGTCAAGGACAAAAGTCCCATCCCAGACTGACATGTACTACTCAAGACCAACCCATGTACAAAATATCATTGATCTAATACTTATAGTTATTGAGATATGGATCTAATCAGAGAAAGTTAACATGGTCACTGGACCGTAAAATTGAGGTCAAGGACAAAAGGTATATGCCAGACTGACATGTACTACTCAAGACCATCCTATATACCAAATATCATTGACCTACCACTTATAGTTATTGAGATATGGATCTAATCAGAGATAGTTAACATGGTCACTGGACCGTAAAATTGAGGTCAAGGACAAAAGATATATGCCAGACTGACATGTACTACTCAAGACCAACTTATATACCAAATATCATTGACCTATCACTTATACTTATTGAGATATGGATCTAATCAGAGAAACGTAATGTGGTCACTAGACCATAAAATTAAGGTCAAGGACAAAAGTCATATGCCAGACTGACATGTACTACTCAAGACCAACCTATATACCAAATTTTATTGACCTACCACTTACAGTAATTGAGATATGGATCTAATCAGAGAAATTTAACGTGGTCACTGGACCGTGCAATTGAGGTCAAGGTCACATGATTTTATATCCGTCAGGTAGCACTTGATTAGTACTACCACTGGACCAAATATGATGTTCCTACATCAAAGGGTTTTCAAAATATCCTGTATTATAGTAAAAGTTAACGCAGTCGCCGTCATACTTTGCATGCCTATGTCTCACTTTCGCGACTTTCGTCACGGGCGAGACAATAAATCATATATAACTTTTTTTTAAGACTCAAAGCTTATAAAGCACATTTTACACCCAGGATCTTTATATGCAAAAATATAAACAAATTCTAATACATTTCGATATAATGCTGCTGATAATTTCATGCACTTATTTTCTATGAATTGAATAATTCATCTAAGCATGCATTTATGCATAATATGGATATGCAAATATACAAATAATAATAGTTTCAATCCTAATAAGAGTACATATTCATATACAAATTTTCTTAGATATACATAAATTCTTCATAGTTTCCCTCTAATGACAGAAATTTAGCATGAGAAAAGGGGGAGGGGGAGTGGGTTTAACCCTTTCAGGGCATGTACTTAGCTAGCTTGGTTATCTGACCTCACATCTTCCTTCCATTGTCATACAACGGTTTCTATGTTTCAGTTTCCATAGTCAGAGAGGAAATCATTCTATATTTAAAAGGCCTTCAACTATAGTCTTCCAAAATGTGCAATATCATATTAAAAATAAATGAAAAATCCCAAAAGAATTTTGAAAAGTATATATCTGTGAATATGAAATAAAGTGTTTTGTTTTGACAATTTTGTTCAACTTTTGAAGATCTGATCATATTCACAAAATGCCACTTGCCTTGTATGTCCGTTCTGTTCACACCAGTCATAGATCCTGGTCACACAACCACCATGTTATCCTGATCCCATAAGCATCATCGTATCCTGTGGCCACAAGCATTATCATCCATGATGGATTCTACAGGCATCATTTCTACAGGCATCATGGATTCTATTTTTATAAGCATCCTGGATATTGCTCTTACAGGCATTATTGGTGCTGTTCCCAAGAATATTCTCACAGCATATTATTTTTTAATCAGTTTTTACTTTTTTTGGTTATGAAGGAGAATATCCAGTCTTACTAGAATCTCAAACCTCATTTTGACTGATTGACCTCATATACCATCATACATGCCCATTGCATTGTGCAGTGGGGGAGGGGGGTAACATGTACCTTTTAATCTAAATTTGGGGGTACAAGGTGTTTTTTTTTAGGGTAAATATACATACCAGTATTTTAACTTCGCTATCAGCTTCATAAGGAACCTATCAAATTGCACAACATATGCAGACAACTATATTCCTTTCACTTTTGATTCGAACAATACATTTTGATCTTAAGAGGACAATGTCCAATGATCAATTTTTCAAATGTACGTGCATGCACATTTTGATTTGTGAAATCATGTGTATGTTTTATAATGTGCAAGAAGTATGTGAATGGGCATGCTGTATACCCAATTTTTTAATCATACAAATGATAGAAAGACAAAAAACAGGCAGACAGAGATTCATAAATATGTATACCCTTAACAGCATTTGTGTTTGTGTGTGTGTGTGTATATGTGGGAGGGGGGTCCATATCCTATTGGCGCCTTTTTTCTATCCATTTTAATAGAAGTAATAAATAACTTGCCAATTCTAATGTCATCTGAATGTCAATCTATTTATACAAAGTTATTACATAATCATAATTTATCAATTTCATTTCATTTTGAAATTATCAGAATATATAATAATCTTAATAATAATGACCTTTGCATTGATTTCAGAAAAACATAAAAAAATAAAAAAATTTTCGTCCGTTTATCAGCAGCTTTTTCAAACAATTATCTTAATAATTCTAGTATAATTTGCATATTAGGAAATACGCTGACATGATTGGTTGCATCATCTTCGCTAGCCAAGGGTTACGATCCAATCATCTCCTCTTCACCCTTGGCAGATCTAGCCACATATTTTGAAACACAAGTCTAAAATTATCTCCCTTTGAAGTAAGATTTTCAGTATGATTTATTGTAAAATTAAAGATAACCTGTGATAGCTAATAATGTCAAAATTCATGAAAATACTTAATTCAAGGAAAATGAACCCCCAAAAGTAAAAAAACAATACAAATCCTTTGAATTTTGAAAAATTAAAAAATCAATACACACTTTATTTTAAGTTTTATTGTTATTTCATATATTAAAAAATCTGATTGGATGCAGCCAAGTCCAACTACAACCAATCAAATCTGTGGATTTGAAGCTTCAGAAATCAAGCTAGATCTGCCAAGGGTGAAGAGGAGATGATCGGATTGTAACCCTTGGCTAGCTAAGATGTGGTTGCATCTACTTCCGGTAGCAATTTCTGAAGTCGTTTATTTTAAGAGGACTTTTATATGTTTGTGAGTGACTTGGTCCCATTTATACTCCAATAAATTCCTTTGAAACTGTGTTTAATCCTACATTATAAATATCTCCTCATTAAGCACAAGCTGAGTTTTTCAGTATCATAGAATAAAATTTCACCAAATTCAACCAATTTTTCTAATTTTATCAATTTTACTAAACCGAGTTTTAAATAGCTAATTTATACTGATTTTAGGAGCGTTTTCACTTTCATTGCAATTTCTCTCATTGTTCAATTTTGTTCTATATCATTGTTAATCTTGTAACGTTAAAAACTGATTAAACATTTGCTTTTAGCTAAATACTAAATATATCAATAAATCTGATTTACGTAATTTCTCAAAACATCTGATTCAATTTAAAAAATCTGACTTAGCAACCTCTAAGAAACTGTTGATTTCATTTGAATACATTGTATTATATTCTATTTATTTTGTGCAATTAATGATGTGTCACGTTTAATTTTAAAACCAATCCTAAATTTTACATTTCTAAAAAGAACTTAGTAGTAAGTCTTCCACGGAAGACATGTGTCGCCTGCGTAATAACACTAAAAGTAAGTTACGTCAAACAGGAAGTGGGCATGCAAGAGATCCCAGACTCTCTTACACATTATTGATACCCATACTGATACTCCATGCCAAATTGCAGAGGGCAGGGATATGTGGTGTCTGAGAAAAATGTGACAGAAATTTTCAAGACTCGAAAAATATTCTAAGTTCAGTCAAGCAGGAAGTGGGCATGCCAGAGATTCAAAACTGTATTACATGGTATAGGTCCCCATACTGACACTCCATGCTAAATTACAGAAGGCTGGGAATTGTGGTTCCTGAGTAAAATGTGACAGAAATTTTTTGTGACACCAATCGACAAAAATATTCCAAGTTCCTTCAAACAGGAAGTGGCCATGGAAGAGATCCCAAACTTTATTACATAATATAGGTCCCAATACTGATACTCCATAATGAATTGTAGAAGGCTGGGATCTGTGGTTCCTGAGAAAATTGTGACAGAAATTTTCAAGACGCAAAAAATATTCTAAGTTCTGTCAAACAGGAAGTGGGCATGCGAGAGATCCCAAACTCTATTAAACGGTATAGATCCCCATACTGATACTCCATGCCAAATTGCAGAAAGCTCAAATACATAGTTCCTGAGAAAACTGTGACAGAAATTTTTGAAACACCGACGTGGACGACGACGACACAATAAGTTTGCTGATTTAATGAATTTCAAAAGAAATGAACTGTATAAAACGTAAATTTCATTCTAGATTTTTATTTTTATTCATAATAAAATGTATTTGTATCTTTATTAGATCTGTTCTCTCTGGACCAATTCAGGTAAAATGTATAATTATTTCACATAATACATTAATAGATAACGAAGGACAATAACTCCATATTAATTACCAGTACAGGTAAAGGTTTGTAAAGCTACTATTTTTTTATATTTGACCCAATTTGTTCTTTATAACACAAATATCAAAATTCACAATGTAAACACATTTTATGGATACCTGCAACCCGGTCATGTGGTCATGTTTGTGAATGTATTGAATTTCATGTCAATAAAAGAAAATATGTCAAAAGGACATGGATCCCCAGATACTCAACATATATGGAAACTGATAGTATATGGAAACAAGAGGAACATTACCTTATCTGCCAAGTAAATAAATCAATAATGCATTCACAAATAATAAATTAAAGTTGATTATAAATTCTAACATGGCTCTAATTAATCGTCAACCAGTATAATACTCGATAACCATATATTTCGCATGTGCGCAAATGATATCAGAATAAGAGTAAAGGGGACGCAAAACAACCATGTTTTTTATTTTGTTTGTCTTAGTTTGTGAAGGAAATAAATGTTAAGCATATTCTATAACTTAATCATGCCATTGAGACATGTTAATGTGTATTGTTTTGCTTTCGATTTGAATTTTGAACTTGCATCTGTTTGAAAACATCAGATTGTGTATAGTGACGTCATAGACACAGACAGCAATGAAAACAGAAATCTGCTTTCTCTAAGGTTGCTTGAGAATGAAAAATTTTGCTTTCTGTCATATTAGAATCGAAATAATTCATGGCAGGTGTACGGTTATTGTCATTTAACCATGGGCTTGGCCTTTATATTTGTATATTTAACCCCTCGCTAACACTCAGGGTTAAATTCGAATATAAGGGCCCAGCCTATGGTTAAATGACAATAACCATATACCTTATGACTTATTTCTTAAATAATCTTGAATATCAGTGCATCTGTTAACAGTGTGTGAAACGAGTGGAAAGAAAAGCCCCCCCCCCCAAACCATGCATGGTATAGTAAAACTTCTTATACCAGCTTCAGACAAATTTTTAAATCTATATGAAAGTTGCCAACTCAACTTGCGTAAATCCAGAATCAACTTCATGAAAATGAAAAATTCACGATATTTTGCAGGATCAATTAAAAAAAAATAAAAATTCAAGATCAGCCTTTTAGTGCTATAATGTATTTTTATCCTTTCAATCTTCTAAAGAGTTAGTAAAGCCAATTTTCTTGACTTTCTAAGAAGTTCAAGAATAAAGTGTATCTTAGGTAGATAGACACTAATATTTTTATCCATAAGATTTTGTTATAAATTGGAACAATTGAAGATCCCATTCTATACACTTGATATCCACAGTGAAAAGTAACTGGTCAAAATACTTGTTTTTACTAATTTGTGCATTTTTAGCCATTTTTTCGCCTAAATTTACAAAGAATGTATGGGGAAATATATAAAAAGGCAATCTTTAACTAACCAGAAATGACCCCTTAATCCATGAGGATTTTTTGTATTTTTGTCATTAGATCATATATAATCTCATCTACGGGAAAAGGTGAAAAATGTATAGGTCACCATGCTTTTAAGGGAGATGTTATTGAAAAGTTACTGTAATGAACATTATTTACAGGAAAAGAGAGTCAATTTGCAGCAAAGTAGATGAAACATGACATTTTACAATAGTCAATCAATTATGACATCACAATAGAAAACCTGTCAAATGACTGTTAGGCCAAAAAATCAAACCAAATCTGTACTCCCCACTATATTTTTCAAATGCGCAATTTAATTGTGCAGCACAACACTGTCTATCTACCTTAATACAAATACATACATTAGATTAATAAGATGTTTGTGCCCTTTGACAAGTCAAATCAAAGTTCTTCCTTTGAAAAGTGAGTTACAGTCGATTTACTATGACCTTGGTCATTGTTCAGCTCCCATTCCACAATCCTTCTACTTATTTCAAAAATATATTCAATCCACAATCCTTCTACTTATTTCAAAAATATATTCAATCAATTCTTCAAGCTGGTAATTTAAATCTTAAGCTGGTCAGGTGTGACCATTCTGTTTACCTGAGATTTGGCCATAGACATGTATGATAAAAGTAGAATGATCAACCCTGAGCAGATCTAACAAGATGTGTTTGTGAAACACTACATATGCCCCCAGATTCCCAATTTTACCCCTTTTGGACCCCTATGACCTTGACCTTTGACCTTTGACCTAATTTTTTTTTTGCATATTTATGTTCATCTTGACTAGACCTATACACTTGCCAAGTATCAAAAGTCTACCTTATATAGTTCAAAAGTTATAGCCAAGGTTAAAGTTTCGGACAAACAGACAGACAGACAGACAGACAGACAGGACAAAAACAATATGCCCCCCGATCCTTGATCTGGGGGCATAAAAATATGTGCAGTACAAACTAAAGAATGGTTGATGCCTTAGTGCAACATTAGCAAATTGGAAGGATATGCATGTTCAGAGTTGGCACAGCAAAATCATAATATGTATACATCATGTACATTTGTATGTTAATCTTTTCTCATAAACTATATATTCATTGCTCAATTAAGCCACTACAATATCTTCAATAATTCAATGCTCTCAGTTTCTAGTAAATCTGAAATGAATGTACCGATTTACTGTTAGTTTACGGATTTTATCTATACCCTGCACCTATCTTCTGGTTGCTTTAGTGTACACTGGTTTTCAATCAGACATTATGAACTGAAAAAGTTTAAAATGGTTATACCATTTTTTAATATTCATTCAGTCTTCTTTTTACATTCTGTTTCCAGTAAAGTTGTTATAGCTGAACCTGTTCATACAATTTTCACATGCGGTTTCCGACGTACGAGACCATGCCATAATAATAAAAAAATACATCCCTGTCACCGTTAAAATATATTAGAACACTTACCTGTATATGAAAAAAGCTGCAACGAGAACTAAAACCAACAATGAACCAAGGACAATAATAACAATCCCGTATTCTGGGAATGGCTCTGAAAGGAAAGAAATATGGCTAATTGATAATTGTGTAATGTCCACCTGAGGCATTAATAAAACCATGGAGTGTGAGAAGACACCTGCCCCGAAAAGCCATCTGATTCTGTATACAGTAAATCAAGATTTATTGTATTCATTTCTTACAATGATCGTTACATCGAAAGGAAAAATCCTTTAAGTTCCAGAATTCATCTTCATTATTAGGGGCGGAAACACCTTTTAAAAGACAAGATTGTTCATTGGTCTGCTGAAATGGAAATTAACTCGAACAGGATCTAGGGATGAGTATCGTCAATAAAATATTGTATCATGATATATCGATACAATGCAAGCGTATCGTGATACCTATCGATATGTATCCTCTTTTGATTTCTCAATTTGATTACATTTTTAAATCTTTTTCCTTTTACTAAAAAGTGTGATAAGTGATAAAGTAGTAAAATATTCTTTAGCGAGACAAGAGTGATCATTTTCATTCAACCAAATACATTTGTATGTCCTTTATCTGACTTTAAAATCAGTAAATTTCTAGCTTTTAGGTGGTACTGATTCTAAAATTTTAGCAGAAATCAGATAACAATATGTATCAATATGCTGGATTCCGTACCGGTACACCTAGTTTGTTGAAAAACACCGCAATATATATCGATATACCAGTGTATCGTTACACCAATAACAGGATCCTCTATTTATTGTTATTTTTGCGACTAAAAAATGTTACTCGAAACTTATTTTCTGGAGAAATCAGGATTTGTAAGCTATTTTCTTGGGAGTTTGGGATTTCAAAGGTATTTTTGGGATTCCAGGATCATACGCCCCCACCAATACTCATTCCTCACAGTCAATTTAACTCCAGAGACATCTTCCGGATTAAAATGTATACAACTTTTGATTTATTTTACTGTACAAACTGGTGACAACTGCACACATTTTGATGACAGTTTGCATACATGTTAAACTTTTCCTCAATTTTTTTTTAATTTAGCAAAGTCAGACAGTTCATATGCCATGTATATGTCCAAAGTATGTAAGCATTGGGTGTGCCAAATTACATTCCCGTCCAAAATATCTTTCACCAAGATGTGTTTGTGAAACACTACATATGCCCCCAGATTCTACAGAAAGATATATGAAAATACCTAATTTTACCCCTTTTTGACCTCTGTGACCTTTACCTTTGACCTAATTATTTTGCATATTTATGTTCATATTGACAAGACCTATACATTTTCCAAGTATTAAAAGTCTATCTAACATAGTTCAAAAGTTGTTTATTACCATAAAAACACCCAATTTAACCCCTTTATTCTGAAACAGATGAAGCCCCTTGTGTCTCTTATTACTTGAAATGGTTTTAATTGTTAAAAGTATCTCTTTAAACATGCTATAAGAAACCTACAGAAAAATACCGCATCAAGATCCGACAAAAAATTTCAAAATTCATTTTTTTAAGTTAGTCCCCCTTTGGGCCTCTTGTTTCTCAAAAATGACATAATACAGTTTCGCAATTTCATTAGCAAAACATGAAACATACCCCATCTCAATAGGATAAATAATAAGGATTCTACAGTCAAATATGTGAAAGCAGCCAATTTCACACCTTTTTAACCTCTGTGACCTTGACCTTTGACCTGACCTAATTTTTTTTTTTGCATAGTTATGTTCCTCTTGACTAGACCTAAACACCTGCCAAGTATGAAAAGTCTACCTTATATAGTTCAAAAGTTATAGCCAAGGTTGAAGTTTTGGATGCATGCCCCCCGATCACTGATCTGGGGGCATAATAAAAACATCCTTCTTTATTCATAGTAGTTCATCATGTTTTAAATCCTCTGAGTTCATACCTACATTTTAGCTTTTATATGTATTCCATCAAATATGAGACTCCCTATGGACGTGTTTAACATGCAACAGCATGCTCCTTCAATTCAAGGGGAGATAATTTAATAAAGTGACAAGTCAAGACATCCTTCAAGGGACCCTGGTCGAGACAAACTCTCATCGAAGAGATAAAACAAATGTGAAAATTTCATAGTTTCATTTCTCAAATGAATACATCTATCAAAGACAATGGTCGTCTAGTCTTCAGAGGTTTATAAATTGCATTTCAGCAACAACTTTCTAAAATCTTTAAACAAGAGTGGACCCTAAAAGATGTCTCGCCCGTCCCTGCTT
>MJUU01041966.1:2127-13929 GCA_002080025.1 Modiolus philippinarum | reverse complement strand
TAAGGCTAAGCAGAACTTTTTATTTTTGACGCTAATACCGCGCCATATCCATCTTTACATCATCGTTAATATTATTTGTGATGCTACTTTAGAATAAAAGAAAATATTTCTCAGATTGCAGGTCCTCAAATTACAATTATAGATGGTGGTAGCCAACTCATACTGACAACAGACAATGATAAACCACTGAAGTAAGATTCATAACTTGTTTCTGATTTTCTGTTATTACTGTAAAAGTAGTAATTTTCGCGGTGTACTAATTTTCGCTATTTTCGCGGTTGACGAAAGACCGCGAAAAATAGTACCCGTAAATACCTCAGATACAATAAAAAAAATACTCAATTGTCTCTAAACACCGCGAAAATTGATACCCGCGAATATGTCCCAGTTCAAGAAAACGCAAAAAGTAATACGTTTACAGTATATACTAGTATCCTTAAACAGGTTGTAAGGCAAACATGACTTGGCCTACATAGACGTCTGATAATGTTCAGCGTATGCTTAAAGTTCCAAAATTGAAGGTATCTGGAATGGCGAATGGTCGTAATGCCATTACGTATTAGAAAAGGGATTTTGTAAAGATATGTATCAAGGAAGAACTTGAATCATAAATGTCTTAGCGAGGTTATATCCTCTAGTATCTGCGCAAAAACATTGATGAAAATATCGATTGAACTGGAATAAATTTTTGAAATGGGAAAACTATTTATTGTCTGTTGAACAGTCAATCTTATGTTGATATTTTTTTCATGTCATAGATATATTGAATAAACTATCAGTTAACTTTATGTTTTAGATTTCCAAGTGTGTGGTTGCGATTCCATTGTCATTGTCTGGAGTGTAAAAAGGAGCAACAAGGAGGTTATTTGATAGACCCAGCAGAAATAAATGTAGAAACATCTCTAGAATATGCAGTAGTTATTAATAACGGTAGTTACTCGAATACATTAATTCTAATCATAACTTATACTAGTTACTTGTTTTGTAGTTTCCTCCTTGCATTGGAACACTGCACGTAATGCATATGAAAATGATATTTACACTAGCGCGTATTTATACCATGTTCCTATTGTATAGCGGGTTCCACAGTATCGCAGTTTTTGTAATTTGTAATCTGTGGTCACGATTTCTCTAATTTCTCCTTTTTTAAGGGTACCCTAAAACAGTGCTTGGGATATGGTATCTTTAAAGTTATAGAAAATAGTAGTACTCTCTTATATTCTTATAAAAAGTTATTCACGATAAAGTCAAGACCTGAAATATCCATTTGAATCATAGAATGCAAGTTATTTTTGACTTTTTTGTAATTTATCGGTATTAATGTTGGGGTAAATTTGAGTCTAAATTAACGACATTTTCAATGAATGCGAAATAACTATGCTTTGTTTCTGAAAAAATTCCAACTTAAACGAAAGTACATATACGAATTGTACATATGCTCCAAAAATCCGGGATGTAATGTCCACCGTTAAATAGAAATCAAATTTTAGTCGATGTGAAGACCAAGCCAATTGGTCATGTTCTTTTAAGTGTACAACGAAAGATAACTCTAATCATTTCTTGTCAAAATTACTTGACAAGCCCAAGTCTAGTTAAATAGATGATTTGCCAATTAATTAAGGTCCATGCAAGTTCTAGTCAAATTTTGTGTTTTTTGGTCAAACCTCGAAAGGGAAATTACTCCTACACCGGACAAACAAACATTAAACATGCACACTTGTTTTAAAGTACAGACTTCGTGCTTAGCCATCCTGGACAAAGTAATTCCCTACACAATATTTATGATATTCTGCGGTAAGTTAGCATATTTTCGATTTTTTCTGAAAAAATTCCAACTTAAACGAAAGTACATATACGAATTGTACATATGCTCCAAAAATCCGGGATGTAATGTCCACCTTTGTTAATCCTTTCCTACTCAATGAGAAGACAGTTCAAGTTAGTACAGTTGTTTATTTTTTTACTTGAAACAAGTAGCACTTTAAAGAATGGTAAGTGCTATTGGGGATCGGGTTTTGAATTATGTTGCTGGCTAAACGTCTGCTAAAGATTAAATTATCATAACGTTTAATAAAAAATGCTTTATTTTTTTGTTGGTTTTCACAAACAGGGAACCATTCTGTCCCCTTCAGATTTTTCAAAAAGTTACCTCCCTTTTGGGTTTCGCTAAATTCATTCTGTTGATCGCAGAAATGGCAAATGGTCTATTGCGGGAATCTAGTGAAATTTTACTTGCTTGTGTTTTGATTTTCCAAGCACATGTGTTCGTTTTCAGGTTTAAAATCACTTTTCCATTTCATTTCAGATACTATTATAGGGTTTTGTTTCAGCGGGAACGGTCTTGTTAAGATTTATGTCAGTGTGTGTTTTTGGGGGAAAATTGACTTATTTATACCAATAACAAAAGTACGATTTATTTCGCCTAAACTTAGTTATTTTTTAGCGGTTCGTTTAAAAATTAAATTCAAGCTTTCCTTTAAAGACTAACCCTATAAAAGTCAGAAATGCGCAGTACTTTATATTCGAAAGAACCCCTCGTATCACGGAGGTGCAAATATTCAAAATGACGGGCCTATAAAACAAAATGCCAACTTTGAAACTTGTTGAATAAAGAAAACAGACAAATCATTATAAAAAGTAAAACTAAAGAATTACCCCAATAAAATGTACAACAATATTCGAATTTCGATGCCGTTTTATCTGTGAAATGATGCATCAAAATTTTGACCCGATCTAAAATAAAAAATCGTCTCTTGGGCACCCTAGTATTATATTTAGTCGCCTTTTTATCACTTTTGATAATTCATTGCAACACCCTCTTGTCAAAAAATATATAAAAAGGAACTGAATTTAATTTATTTAATTGATTTTCAGGGCTCGAAGTTGGGGATTTTACTACCTGATGTTTAAGGTCACAAAATGTCATTCAACATGGTCACGTGACCTGCAAATGTTGAAAAAATAAATCAAACTAGTACTACAAAAATGTGGGTACGTTATTTTCGGTAAGCTGTGTTGTATGTTGTAATGACGAACTGTCGATTTGACGATTGTTTTGCTGAGCATTTACGTTCTGTTAATTTGATTTCCCTGTGAGCAATTATTTCACCTAGCTTTTTCCATCTACCATTGTCCGTCCTTTCGTAAACGTCTCATTCAAAGAACTTCTTATAGAGAATGGATTCAATCCAAAATGTATGGCATAAAAAATAACATTTGTAAGGTGCGCACCAACTGTTGTTTCATTGGTGCCGATCCGTCATCCAACATGGTCACCAGCGGTGAACTTCATTTTAACATTGGGCCCCATGGGAAAATGCATACAAAGAACCTCTTCTACAGAACTGCTGAATAGATTGGAAACAAACCTTGACATGAATGATACTTATGAGATGCTGTCTAAGTGTAGATACTTTGGTGCCGATTTGTCATCCAATATGGCTACCAGCGAGGAACTTCATTTCAACATTGGACCCTATTGGAAATGCGTGCAAAGATCTTTTAGAGAACCGCTAAATGGATTCAAACCAAACATGGTATAAATGATACTTGTGACCAAGTGTTTTTACTTTGGTGCTGATCCGTCATCCAACATTGCCCCAAGCGATATACTAAATTAAACATTGGACCCTTCCGGAAATGCATACAAATATCTTTAGAGAACCACTGAATGGATTTAACCAAACATGTCATGAATGTGAGGTGCTGGCCAGGTTTTTATGCCCCCGCGACGATAAGTCGGGTGGCATATTGTTTTACCCTCGTCCGTCCGTCCGTCCGTCCGTCTGTCCGTCCGTCCGTCCGTCTTCCGTCCGTCCATCCGTCCGAGGGGGGTACATGGTTTGTCCGCGCAACTCCTCCTACAGTTTTAATGCTAGGAAGTTTTTATCTTGCAGATCATTTGTACCTATATTGAAGATGTGCATGTGGTAAGGATTTTCATTTTGGTTAATTTTTGTCAAAAATATACATTGTTGAACTTAGTCATTTTTAGTGATTTTGTGAAAGAGGGTACATAGTTTGTCCGCGCAACTCCTCCTGCAGTTTTGATGCTAGGAAGTCTTTATTTGCAGATCTTTCGTACTTATATTGAAGATGTGCATGTGGTAAGGATTTTGATTTTGGTGCATTTTTGTCAAAAATATACATTGTTGAACTCAGTCATTTTTGGGGTGATTTTGTAATAGAGGGTACATAGTTTGTCCACGCAACTCCTCCTACAGTTTTGATGGTAGGAAGTATTCATTCTGCAGATCATTTATTTGTACCTATATTGAAGATGTGCATGTGGTAAGGATTTTCATTTTGGTTAATTTTTGTCAAAAATATACATTGTTGAACTTAGTCATTTTTTGGTGATTTTGTGATAGAGGATACATAGTTTGTCCGCGCAACTCCTCCTACAGTTTTGATGCTAGGAAGTTTTTATTTTGCAGATCATTTATACCTATATTGAAGATGTGCATGTGGGAAGGATTTTGATTTTGATGCTTTTTTGTCAAAAATATACATTGTTGAACTTAGTAATTTTGGGGTGATTTTGTAATAGAGGGTACATAGTTTGTCCATGCAACTCCTCCTACAGTTTTGATGCTAGGAAGTTTTTATTTTGCAGATCATTTGTACCTATATTGAAGATTTGCATGTTGGAAGGATTTTGATTTTGATGCATTTTTTTGGGAAAAGTACACATTGTTGAACTTAGTCATTTATTGGATGAATTATTAATACAGGGTACACAGATTGTCCGAACAACTCCTCCTAGAGTTTTGAGGCTAGGAAGATTTAATTTTGCAGTTCATTTGTACCTATATTGAAGATGTGCATGTGGTATGTATTTTGATTTTGGTTCATTTTTTTTCAAAAATATACATTGCTCAACTTTCAACTTTTTTGGTGATTTAGTAATAGATCTGTGCAACCTAGAATAACATGTGTTTAGCGGGGGCATCATATGTGTCTTACAGACACAAATATTACTAAAAATACCAATTTGATTCAACCTTGCGCGGGGGCATGTCATCCTCTAGTTTTTTGTGCCTGTTTTATATCCAACGTGGCCGCCAGTGTGGAACTATGGGAAATTAATACAAAAATCTTCTAGAGAACTGCAAAAACAAAACATGCCTTGAATGTTACTTATTAGGTAATAAATAAGTGTTGTTGGGTGTATCATCCGTCATACAACATGGTTGCCAGTAGGGATCTTAGTTTAACTTTGAACCCTATGGGAAGTGCATACAAAGATTTTCTTCTAGAGATCAACAGAATTTATTCAAACCAAAAATTGCATAAATATTACGTATGAGTGCTGACCAAGTAGTGACACTGTGGTGCCGTTCCCTCATCGAAAATGGTCGCCAGCAAGGAACATTGTTAAATGTTCGACCATAAGGAAAGAACATTCAAACATCTTTTCCTCTGAAACAACTGGGCTAGTAATAATCAAACGTAATCGCAATACATCTGATATGGTCCCCTGAAAAACAGATGTCTTTCAAAACATCTGCACCTTATCCAAATTGGTTATAAAAGGGGAACACAGTTGAAAATTAGAGTAAATTCAAAGATCTTCTCCTTTGAAACCCTTTGAAAAGTTGGAGATAAATTCTGGCACAATACTTAATTCTCTTTCAAATTGTGTCCTGCAGATTCATCCCTTACTCAAGAAAGGAATCAATTGGGAAAAATTGAAGTTTGACCATATAACATAAAGGTTTGTTTACATAGTTTAAAAATGAGACCCTTTAACATAGATTATATGCATTTGCCATGGTTCAGGTAAGCGATACAGGCTCTTGAGAGCATCTTGTTGTTTTCCTGGCCACAGCCAACAGAATTTACAGGTAGTCTTTTTGATTCAAGGGAGGGAGGTAGTGGCTGCCGATGTTTTTTTTTGTTTTTTTAACAGCGTGTCATTCATCAGTACGTCCCAGAGGGAGAAATAACAAAACACCGAAGTAACTAATTATTTTCTGCATATGGATATTTCGACAACTTATGGGCTTCAATGCAGTTTAAATCAAAATCTTTGGAAATCCTTTAACCGATATATGTGTGAAAGCTGATACAAGACAAATTACCAGTATCATCTTAGGGACCGACCATTTAACTTGAAAGGAGGGGGGGGGGCTATGGTTTTTTTTTCTAAAAAAATATTCTTGATCCGCTTTTATGTGAAAAAAATATTTTTGCTGCCAAAATGATGAAAAAAAAAATTCTGACGGAGGCTTTCTGCCCCAAAAAATAATGTTAATTTTGAAAAAAAATATTTTGTTGATACACGTGAAATAAATAAATAAATTATTTCGCGCGAAGCGTGAAATAAATTTTCTGTCCAGAAAAAAAACATACCCCCCCCCCCCTTTTCAGGTTAAATGGTCGGTCCCTCAATAGAAAAGACAAAATTAGCTGAGGGAACAGCTATGAAAGAGCGAGATACTCCTTGGTTTTAATCAAAATTTCTTAAATTTTGATTTTGCAAGTCTCCAAGTAAAATCGTATTTCAGGCCGGTACCGAAGTACTGGCTACTAACTGGGTGAATACTTTCGGGACTAACATTCCAAGAGCAGAGGTATCGGTCAAGTGGTAATAAGTAACCGTGAATTTAGTTTCCCAATATGGTCATTTTGGTAAGTTATGTCTCCTCAATGAAGATCGAATGAAAACATTTGGAAATCCAAAACTTTTTTTAATTTTAGCTGTGGGACGACTTTTGACACGTGTCCTTGTCAAAGGTGTTTACCTGTTTTCTTGTTTCATTCCGAAAACTTGGGCCTCTTCCAATATATAATACTAGTATATGCTTTATTAGCTCTACTGGCTGTGCCAGGATGAGCTTTTGCCATCACTTGGCGTCCATCGTCCGTCCGTCCGTCCGTCCGTCGTAAACTTTTCATTCAAAGATCTACTCTGAAACCACTGGGCCAATTGGAACCAAACTTGGTCACAATAGTCCTTGGGTGGTCCCCTTCCAAAAAGGTATCCGGGATGTCCGTACCTAATCCAAGATGGCCGCCAGCGGGGAACATAGTTTTAACATTGGACCCTATGGATAAGACATTCAAAGATCTTCTTCTCAGAAACTACCAGTCCAATTATAACCAAACTTGGACACAATGGTCCTTAGATGGTCCCTTCCGAAAAAGGTATCTGACAGGTCCGTATCTAATCCAAGATGGCCAGCAGGGAACATAGTTTTAACATTGGATCTTATGGAAACTACATTCAAAGATCTTCTTCTCAGAAACTACTCGTCCATTTATAACCAAACTTAGTTACAATAGTCCTTAGATGGTCCCTTCCAAAAAAGGTATCCGACAGGTCCGTACCTAATCCAAGATGGCCGCCAGCGGGGAACATAGTTTTAACATTGGACCCTATGGAAAAGACATTCAAAGATGTTCTTCTCACAAACTACTAGTCCAATTACAACCAAACTTAGACACAATGGTCCTTAGATGGTCCCTTCCAAAAAGGTATCCGACAGGTCCGTACCTTATCCAAGATGGCCACCAACGGGAAACATAGTTTTAACATTGGACCCTATGGGAAAGACATTCAAAGATCTTCTTCTCAGAAACTACCAGTCCAATTATTACCAAACTTAGTCACAATGGTTCTTAGATGGTCCCTTCTAAAAAGGTATCCGACAGGTCCGTACCTAATCCAAGATGGCCGCCAGCGGGGAACATAGATTAAACATTGGACCCTATGGAAAAGACTTTCAAAGATGTTCTTCTCAGAAACTACTAGTCCTATTATAACCAGACTTAGACACAAGGGTCCTTAGATGGTCCCTTCCAAAATAGGTATCCGACAGGTCCGTACCTAATCCAAGATGGCCACCAACGGGGAACATAGTTTAACATTGGACCCTATGGGAAAGACATTCAAAAATATTCTTCTCAGAAACTGCCAGTCCAATTGTAACCAAACTTGGACCCAATGCTCCTTAGATGGTCCCTTCCAAAAAAGGTATCCAACAGGTCCGTATCTAATCCAAGATGGCCGCCAGCGGGGAACATAGTTTTAACATTGGACCCTATGGAAATTACATTTAAAGATCTTCTTTTCAGAAACTACCAGTTCAATTACTAGTATAACCAAACTTAGTCACAATGGTCCTTGGCTGGTCCCTTCCAAAAATTGTATCCGACAGGTCCGTACCTAATCCAAGATGGCCGCCAGCGGGGAACATAGTTTTAACATTGGACCCTATGGAAAAGACATTCAAAGATGTTCTTCTCAACTATTTGACCCTATGGAAAAGACATTCAAAGATCTTCTTCTCAGAAACTAACTGTCCAATACAAACTAAACTAAGCCACAATGGTCCTTAGATGGTCCCTTCCAAAAAAGGTATCTGGCAGGTATGTACCTCATCCAAGATGGCCGCCAGCAGGAACATAGTTGTAACATTGGACCCTATGGAAAAGACATTCAAAGATCTTCTTCTCAGAAACTACTAGTCCAATTAAAACTTAACTAGGCCACAATGGTCCTTAGATGGTCCCTTCCAAAAAAGTTATCCGACAGGTCCATACCTCATCCAAGATGGCTGCCAGCGGGGAACATAGTTTTATTTTTGGACCTTCTGGTAAATACATTCAAAGATCTTCTTCTCAGAAACTACTTAACAAATTAAAACTAAACTAAGCCTTAATGGTCCTTAGATGGTCCCATCCAAAAAAGTTATCTTACAGGTATGTACCTCATCCAAGATGGCCGCCAGCGGGAACAAAGTTTTAACATTGGACCCTATGGAAAAGACTTTCAATGATCTTCTTCTTAGAAACTACAAGTCCAATTAGAACCAAACTTAGTCACAATGGCCCTTAGATGGTCTTTTCAAAAAAAAGGTATCTTGCAGATGTGTATCTCATCCAAGATGGCCACCAGCGGGAACATAGTTTTAACATTGAACCCTATTGAATATTCATTCAAAGATCTTCTTCTCAGAAACTACTGGTCCATTTAGAACCAAACTAAGCCACAATGGTTCTTAGGTGGTCCCATCCAAAAAAAATGTATCTGGCAGGTCCATACCTCATCCAAGATGGCCACCATCTGGAGCATAGTTTTTACATTGGCCCTATTGATTTTAAGGGGAATCTCTGCCCAAATTTTTTGAATTTTTATTTGAATTGTGGTCTGAATGTTTCAATTTAAGCATTATGTATTATTTTGATTATAAGGGGAACCCCTGCCCAATTTTGTTTTGAATGGTGTTCTGTTATGGGTTGTAATGGATGGTGGATTTTTCGGTTGCCATGGAAATCAAACATGAATACTGTTATTTTAGAAAAAAAGTATTCTGCTAAATTTCATGTTTTGTTTTTCCTATTGGAAATTCCTTTAATCTATGTCAGCCATGGTCCAGGTGAGCGATACAGGCTCTTGAGAGCCTCTTGTTGGCACTGTATTTCTATTCTTACTTATTGTTTCCCATATCCGACAGCTACACAAACCTACTGACTATCTTTTTTTTGCCGGTTGAACTTTCAATGTATTAATGCCTTAATGCCTTCCCGGATTTGACATTGCCGGTTTTGACTTTACCCTGGATTGACCCACTGACAGTGTGACGGGTGCTGTGCACAGAGCAGGACATGCTTACCCTTTCGGACCACCTGATGTCACTCTCGGTTTTTATGGGAGTTCACACTGTCAGTGCTTTATTTTTTGTGTTGTCTTGTTAAATTTTAGTTTTGTCTTCGTCAGTGATGTTTGTGGTACCGATTTGTCCTTGTCCATGTTTAAATACTTAATTGATTACAAAAGTTTTTCCAAATTCAACTTGGTACTGTTTGAGGGTTAGAGAAGTTACACGTACCATGGTTCTAAATTTGTTTTGTCTCAGGGTTAGAAAATGTCAATAACCAATCAGTAACCTAACAGATCTATCATAAAACATGCTTCACTGACCTTGTGACAGGTGCTGTGTACAGAGCAGGACATGCTTACCCTTCCGGATCACCTGATGTCACTCTTGTTTATTGAGAGTTCACGCTGTTAGTGCTTAGTTTTTTGTGTTGTATATGTAATGTTCGTGTGTTTTGTGGGCGTGTGGTGTCTTTGGTCTTCAGTCTTTTGGTGTTCTTGCTTTTGCCTTGTCTCTGGACTTTGATTTGTGTAATCTTGTGCTTTGTTCCTTTGGTATTCTACTGCCGTTGTTTTAAACAAAGTAAAAGTTTCTGTTTATATCTAAAAGTAATATTATCTTCCAGAAATGGCTTAAATGGGCTAACCATGTTGTTTATAAAACATACAACGCTCATTTGAATAGATCTGTGTATATATCATTTGTGAATTTTGGCTAGTTTTTTATTGAATTTTGTTATAATTTTTACAGAACAAATGGTAAAGATCAAATGGACAGATCATGAAGGACAAATACCTATATCATATCTTTTGAAATATAACTTAGCACAACATGAAACAGGGGAAAGACATTCCTGGATTCAAGAACAGGTAAAAACTATAGTATTTTTAGAGTTGAGAAATATCTTACATTTTTGAAATTAAGTGAAAAAATGTTTTTGCAACAGAAGTTGCTAAAAAGATTTTCATTCATGGTTTATATTTGTTTCCTGACCTTTTTCATGGTTTATATTTGTTTCCTGACTTTTTTCATGGTTTATATTTGTTTCCTGACCTTTTTCATGGTTTATATTTGTTTTCTGACTTTTTTCATGTTTATATTTTGTTTCCTGACTTTTTTCATGGTTTATATTTCTTTCCTTACCTTTTTCATGGTTTATATTTTGTTTCCTGACTTTTTTCATGGTTAATATTTGTTTCCTGACTTTTCTCATGGTTTATATTTTGTTTCCTGACTTTTTTCATGGTTTATATTTGTTTCCTGACTTTTTTCATGGTTTATATTTTGTTTCCTGGCTGTTTGTCATGGTTTATATTTTGTTTCCTGACTTTTTTCATGGTTTATTTTTGTTTCCTGACTCTTTTCATGGTTTATATTTGTTTCCTGACTTTTTTCATGTTTATATTTTGTTTCCTGACTTTTTTCATGTTTATATTTTGTTTCCTGACTTTTTTTATTGTTTATATTTGTTTCCTGACTTTTTTCATGGTTTATATTTGTTTCCTGATTTTTTCATGTTTATATTTTGTTTCCTGACTTTTTAGCTCACCTGGCCTAAAAGGCCATGTGAGCTTTTGCCATCACTATGCGTTCGTCGTCCGTCGTCCGTCGTCCGTCTGTCAACAATTTCAAAAATCTTCTCCTCTAAAACCACTGGGCCAAATGTAACCAAACTTGGCCTGAATCATCACCAGAGTATGGCTTCTCAAAATTGTGTTCGATTAGGCGGTAGGTCAAATTACATGGCCGCCGTTGCTAAAAATAGAACATGGGGGTAAATTGCAGTATTTGGCCAATAACTCGAGAACCATTACAGATATCAAAAATCTGACATGGGTAAAAATGATCAGCATGGCAAGATCTACCTGCCCTGCAATTTTGAAGAAAATCTGAAACCCATCTCGGAGTTATAGCCCTTTTGCCGTTAAATTTTCGAAATTTTTGCATTTTTTATTTTTTATTTCAAAAAGTGTAACAGATAGAGGTCAAGTGTAAATTGCAAAAATGTTCAGCATATCAAGGTCTACCCACCTCGAAATTTTGAAGAAAATCCATAAACCCTTGTAGGAGTTATTGCCCTTTTTTCACCGAATTTTTTAAATTTTCGTATTTTTCATCTTTTATTCCTTAAACTATAGAAGATGAAGGTCAAGTGTAAACTGATGAAATGTTTGCCATGCTGTGGCGACTTCAAAAC
>MJUU01041964.1:30914-48618 GCA_002080025.1 Modiolus philippinarum | reverse complement strand
CAGGTCACATGACCTTATGTCTGTTTGATGCATCAAATATGTTGTTCCGTTACATGTAGGTACATAAAGTGTATATATATGTCTCACTATTCAGGAAAATAAACACTCCTCTACCCATGTTTTTTTATTTTTTTGTTTTTTTTTTGGGGGGGGGAGGGGAGGTGCCATTATAATGGTTCACAAAGAAATATCTGATACAGTTTATATGAAGCATGAAAACTTCATTGGTTGTGAAGCAATTATGCAAAAATTTTGGAAGTAAAAGGCATTTGAACCCTTGCATACAGAGGGTAAACGGAGGAAAGGACACAAGCTTAATAAAATATGAACAAGTCCATCCACTGGGAAGACATTGATTATCACATGTGAAGAAATCTTTTCAAACACCGTCAACAATTATGTCAAAGATCTGCCTCAATCAACGATTTTATTCAAATTCAATTGTACAATAAATTCTCTAGATCATTGCTTGGAAGACACAATGGAATGCACGGGCCATCAGTAATTCTCCACATCTAAACTAATTCTTTCTAATGTCTTCATTATTTACTTTACAGATGAATTCCGAGTTTTGATCTAGATCCCACGTTTACTCCTTGCATAATTCAAAATATTAATTATCTTAATGCAATTGATATTTTGATCATATTTCAACATATAGAAGCATTACGTAACAATAAAATTTCTTTGTACTGGTAAAATCCCATACATTACGCCTCATTTCTTCACTATAATCAAAAGAAAATATCCATTTATCACACAGAGAATTTTGTAAAATAGGAAATCTGTTACCTCTCTGTAATATTAAAATTGACTTTTAGGATAAATAATGTGAAATTGATTGCTGGTATACAGATCTTATTTACATTTTACAAAAGTCCGTAATTGAATTTTAAAAATGTACTTTACGAGCTGCAGCAGAAATAGAAATATGTACTTTTTTTACTGTTAGTAATACATCTATTTTGTGAAAAAAGTTGACAGGATTATGAAACTACCTGCAAAAGTTAACAGAAAGGCAGACAATTTGATAGACAAGAAACCCACCTACCCTTGAAATGTATATATTCTGTAAGCTGCTACCATATCTTATTGTTTCAGAAAACAGAATCAACTTTAAAGACAAAAAATATTTCATCCAACTTTCAATAATTGAAGATCCAAATATATACTTTAGAAAATAATCTATTCAAGTCTCCCCTCCCCCCCCCCAAAAGGACTACAAAATTGAGCTCAAGGTTAAAATCGATATATCAGACATTCATAAACTATAAAATGCCAATATATCTACCAAATATCATTAACCTTCTATTTACACTTACTAAAAAACTGATATAAGTATTTACCAGTAAACTTTTGGGCACTTTTATTAGTTTAATAAATCTATGTCTATGTCTATGTCTATGTCTAGTCATCAGACCATGTTTTGAGGTCAGGGTAAAAGACCATATGACAAAGATTAATGTACTGCCCAAGTCAAACCTATATACCATATTTTAATAACATGCCACTTCCAATTATTAGTAACTGATCTACTCACTGAAATTTATTATGGTCACTAGCATATGAAATAGACCATATCCGAGCTGTGGTGTCAAGATCTAACGGACCACTTTTCAACACGTCACAATATAGAAAACGTCACGTCATAAAGCCTAAAACGTCATTAAACTAGTCACATGGGGCGGACATATTTGTGACATAGGGCGGACAAACAACAACTGGTAAATCTAAATACTAGAACTCAGATATGACCTATTGAGGTCAAGGTCAAATTCATGAGACAGACTGTCATGTATTACCCAAGGCAAATCTTTGTACTACATATTGAGAAACTCATTTATTGAGAAAATCATAACATGAACAATAGACCATAAAATGAAAGTCATATGGCAGAAAGTCAGAGACAGATGCATTCATAGGTAAGGTTAGATGATTGTACTATAATAATGATCAAGATCTGAACTTGTCTGTTTGAGCAGAAAATATAGGACAAGGTGACCTATTTTCCCTGGATGCTGACCTGCCATCAGAGATGCATACACATGCTGTATAATGATCAAAATCTGAACTCATCTGTTCAAGTGGAACCTACCATCCGAGATGCATGCATCTACAACATTACATCATCCTACCATGTGCAAATACTGAGTTATGAACTGGAATGTAAACTTAAATGTCAGTCAATCATGCAGAAAATGTAGGTCAAAGTGACCTAATTTTGCCCTTCAACATTACATCATCCTACCATGTGCAAATATGAGTTATGAACTGGAATGTAAACTTAAATGTCAGTCAATCATGCAGAAAATGTAGGTCAAAGTGACCTAATTTTGCCCTTCAACATTACATCATCCTACCATGTACAGATACTGAGTTATGAACTGGGATGTAAACTTGAATGTCAGTCAATCATGCAGAAAAAATTGGTCAAAGTGACCTAATTTTGCCTGGTTGCTGACCTACTGCCAAAGATGTATGTACATGCAAGTATCATGTACAGTTACCCAGATATGAACTTAGACGAAAACTTAAATGTAAGTCATTCATGCTGAAAAGTCAAAGTGACCTCATTTTGCCTGGATGCTGACCCACCATCAGAGTTTCAAGCAAATGCAAGGTTAGAAGATCCTACCATGTACAGTTTCTAAGATATGAACTCAGACAAGAACTTGAATGGAAGTCAATCATGCGGAAAATGTAGGTCAAAGTTACTTTATTTTGCCTGGTTGCTGAGCTACTGCACATGCAAGGTTAGATGATTCGACATGTACAGTAACTGAGATATGAACTTTGACCCAAAATTAAATGTAAGGCAATAAATAATGTTGAAAATATAGGTCAAAGAGACCTTATTTTCTTGGTGGCTGTGTGCCATCCCAACATTCACTTGTATACATAGTTTGATGATCCTACCCTTCTTAGTAACCAAGATATATAACCAAATGTAGACACGGACGCAGTCGTGAATGCTGATGATACTCAAGTAGTCCCCCTAAACTTTGTTGATAATAACTAATATTGCAAAGTTCATGTTTTTTATACAAAAAATTTTAAAAAATTAAAAAGGGCTACGCCAGCACAGCATGATACGAACGCAGCCTGTCGAACACTGAAATTTGAACAAGTGAAATTCAAAATAAATGAGGACACAGTAAAGAGCTTGATACAGTAATTAAATGGACACAATAAAGACATTGACCAAGTAATTAGCTGCACACAAACTAAGGAAAATAAAAATTAGCCCTTATAAATCCTTATATATATCAGAAATGGTAAGAGGTATGTCAAATTGGTCAACATACTACATGTACTTTAACTATATGATAAGAGGAATCCGAAGAAAGGAACCCCATTAAAATCCAATCCAAAAAAATAAAAGATTTTACATATTCTGAAAATTGTCATTTCAGCCCTTTTGACCCCCTGTAGCTTGGAAACGGTAAGAGCTATGCCAAATCCATTGACATACTACTGAAAGCTTATATCAAGAGAAATCCAAAGAAAAAAATCCCATCGAAATCCGATGAAAAATAAAAATTTTAGGTAATCTGCAAATTTGCAATTTTATCCCTATTCGGCCCCTCATAGCTCGGAAAATAAACATGATGTCAAAACTCTGATGGCACAGCTCTATATTTGTTTGCAAACAGAATCCATTGCAAAAAACTGCATCAAAATCGGACTAAAAATAAATAAAATGAAATTTTTGAAAATCGCCCCTTTTGGGCCCCATTTATCTTGTGAATGGTACATGCCATGTAAAATCCGTTGGCATACTACTGATAGGAAATTTAATTAAGAACACACTGATAGAAACCCTATCAAAATCCAATAAATAATAAATATTCTACAGCAAATATGTGAAAACACCCAATTTTGCCCTTTTCGGCCCCTTTTTTAAAAACGGGAGAGGCCAAAATTACCAAAACCCACCCAGCCTTTCTTTTGTGCCAAGAAACACTGTATTAAAATTTCATAAGGATTGGTCAACTGGAACTTAAGATATTGACAAAAAACAAAAGTGTCTACAAACGACGACGATGCCGGACGACAACAGCGCCATACCATTATACGACCTCAAATTTTTTGTGGTCGTATAAAAAATAATAAAAAATCTTGGCATTAGCTAGTGCCCAATGGCATCATGCACTGAATATTCTTCAAATGTCTAAGTGTATTTTACCCAGCGGTCAAGGAGTTGTTGCAACAAAAAAAGTTACCCCCATTCAACAATAGGCAAAGTGTATGTTTTTGCACAGAAAATTGAAAAAAAATTAACAAGAATGTGTGTCTAACAGACACAATGCCCTGCCTAACAACTGTTTTGAACAATGTTATATTTGTTCATCATAAAAGTATGAAGTTGATTGCATTGATATATCTTTCTTATGATTTTTTAAAGTATAATGATAAAAGCATACATCTTTCACATATAAGAAACTTTAACATACAGGTAAACTTCATATCGTCCTCATATTATCCATCTTTTTCCATGATTGATGAAGAATGAAGTTGGACACATGGATCAATTTTTATTATTATGTTTTTTGATTCATTATACCCTAATGTGTATTTATATTATATAAAGTTTCATAAAAATAATAGCATTCTGTACATTCTTTACAGAAAATAAACTGTGGACACAGGATGTCTCACCAGCCCTTTGCATCTCTTTGATTTGCACATTGATCTACTGCAGCAACCATAATAATAAAATCTAAGCCTTTAACTGTGTTTACAACTTCCTTGTCAAAAAAAAATGTGATCATTCATGCATGACTGAGGGAAAAGGACCATCATCTGGCCCAAATAAGTATGTATTTCTCAAGATGCATCTGCATGCCATATCAAGTGTCTAGGGCAACTGGTATAGGATTATCTAAATGGTTGCTTAAAACTTTAGGTGATTGTTACTGCATGACTAAGGGGAAAGTAAGTGAAATCGGTAAGTATCCCCAACACCTCCAATGCCTGTCAAATATCAACTGGCTAGGACAACTTGTGTAGACTGCACTAACTGCTTGCGAAAAACTTGAAAGTAATTGTTTATGCATGACTAAAGGGCCAGGTCCACCATCTGGGCGTGGAATTAATATGTAATCCTCAGGACGTAACTGCATGTCAAATATCAAATGGCTAGAACTACTGGTACAGGCTGTTAACTGCTTGCAAAAAACTTTAAGTGATCGTTCATGAATGAGGACTAAGGGGCCAGGGCCACCATCTGGGCCTGGAATTGGTATGTACTCCTCAAGACGCAACTGCATATCAAATATCAAGTGGCTACGACTGGTACCAACTGTTCTAACTGCTTGCAAAAAACTTAAGTGATCGTTCAAGCATGCCTACAGGGCAAGGGTCATAAACTAAGTAGGGATTTGAGTTTTACCCATACTAATGCAACTGCACATCAAATACTATGGATCTACAACTAACATAAGCTTGTAAATTCTCCTGCCGCAGGAAAAGTTATCCCTAAGTCTTGCTTTCACGACTTTTTATCACAGGCAAGACAGAAATTTAAACCTGAGGATAAACTGAACTTGGGACAGACGAATGAACTGTTGTGTTACAGCTTACCCCCCAATACTTACAATTCAAGTTTGACATTAACCTGCTTGGTCTAAATACTGCATGGCAGACAAACCAATGTGGCATGTTTAACTGTTGTGTGACTTTCTCATACATACATAAACTGTGTGCAGTTTTGCTGCAAATAAAAGATTGATTCTAAAATAAATGAAATACAAGAAACACTATATAGAAGCTTTTTAACAAATCGTTGTGGCTTGTACCATAACACTCAATGTATAGTTCTCAAAATTGTTGTAGGGATTAGCTCTTAATATAACTTTACTTTCCGGATACTAACATAAGATAAAAAGAAAATGCGTCCATGGGGCACAGATGCCCCCTACAAGATATATATGGGCAAACAGGAAGTAGATAGCCGACATATTTGAAAAGGGGAGACACTGTAAGTACAACTCATCATATCAAAGCTTCAGACCAAATATCAAATCATTGCAGTATACATAAGCTGGGGAATCCTTGATGAACATTTCAGATGTACATATGGACTGACAGATGGACAAAGGTATACTTAATGCCCTGTTGCCTAACAGCATAAAATTTATTCCAAAAAAGAATTTAACCCCAACGCAATTTTTGTGTCTGTCCCAAGTCAGGGATATGTAGATCAAAGGCTTGTCTTTGTCTTCTTATAATCTAAGTTTCTTAACAATCGGGTTATTGGATGTGGTTTGTTTCCATTGATTTATTCACTTTTTTAATTTTGGGGCCATTTAGAGCTTACTATATGGTGCGAGGATCCTCAATGTGGTGACCCCTAGATGCTTTGTTTCGGGTCTTTTTAACTTGGAGATGGGAGGTTGTCTCCGTTGATATTTACCCAATTTATTCAAATTTCTGTCAATATTTTTCTGATTCTTTTGAATTTTTATATTGGTATGATCTGAAATGGACATGCTGCAGAAAACAACCATTATTTTTGGAATTTTTCCAGGTAATCCAGAACGGTCGAAACCTATGCTTTGAGCTGTGACACTTTTCACTTGGAAATTCAGGCAAAAAGTCAACGAAGACTGAAATATCTGTTATTAAACGTGAACAGTAATGGCAGAGAAAATTAGTTGTGTTATAACTAAAAAATAAAAATACTATAATTCAACACCACTACATCTTTGTTGCCTGGGGATAATTATCTGTTGGAAAAAAACATATTTGTAACAAAGATCACAATCTTTTAAAGTAATTAAATACTAGAATAATAATGACCTGACATTTTGTCCCCATATTGTTTAAGGTCACATATCTAAATACATCCGCTATCCTGCAGGGGTAATTATACCTCAATGTTTCATCACGGCCTTACAACACTATTAAAATGCTTACGGGTATGTAAAATACACATCATGGCCTTACAATACACTATTAAAATGCTTACAGGTATGTAAAATACATCACAGCCTTACAACACTATTAAAACACTTACGGGTATGTAAAATACATCACGGCCTTACCACACTATTAAAACACTTACGGGTATGTAAAATACATCATGGCCTTACAACACTATTAAAATGCTTACGGGTATGTAAAATACATCACGGCCTTACAACACTATTAAAACACTTACGGGTATGTAAAATAAATCATAGCCTTACAACACTATTAAAACACTTACGGGTATGTAAAATACATCACGGCCTTACAACACTATTAAAATGCTTACGGGTATGTTAAATACATCACGGCCATACAACACTATTAAAACACTTTCGGGTATGTAAAATACATCACGGCCTTACAACACTATTAACACTTACGGGTATGTAAAATACATCACGGCCTTACAACACTATTAAAACACTTACGGGTATGTAAAATACATCATGGTCTTACAACACTATTAAAACGCTTACGGGTATGTTAAATACATCATGGCCTTACAACACTATTAAAACACTTACGGGTATGTAAAATACATCACGGTCTTACAACACTATTAAAACGCTTACGGGTATGTTAAATACATCATGGCCTTACAACACTATTAAAACACTTACGGGTATGTTAAATACATCACGGCCTTACAACACTATTAAAACGCTTACGGGTATGTTAAATACATCACGGCCTTACAACACAACACTATTAAAACACTTACGGGTATGTTAAATACATCACAGCCTTACAACACTATTAAAACACTTACGGTATGTTAAATACATCACGGCCTTACAACACTATTAAAACACTTACGGGTATGTAAAATACATCACGGCCTTACAACGCTATTAAAACACTTACGGGTATGTTAAATACATCACGGCCTTACAACACTATTAAAACACTTACGGGTATGTTAAATACATCACGGCCTTACAACACTATTAAAACACTTACGGGTATGTAAAATACATCATGGCCTTACAACACTATTAAAACGCTTACGGGTATGTTAAATACATCACGGCCTTACAACACTATTAAAACGCTTACGGGTATGTTAAATACATCACGGCCTTACAACACTATTAAAACACTTACGGGTATGTTAAATACAGTAGAACTTCGATGGTTTAAACTGCAAAGCTCCAATCCTTCTCCTGATCTCTTTGTTCAAGTTTAGCTCCGATAGCTCAAACTGTTTTCATTGGTCCCTTGGGTATTCGAGACATCAAAGTTCGACTGTATATAAAAAAACAAGCTTTCAAAATAGTTTCTTGCAAATATAATTTCTATATTTATATATAGAAAAGCAAATCAGAATTTCAAAAAAATTAGGACAATAAGGATCAATATCAGCACATAACAAGATGTATTCAGCAAAATTGTACCAAACAAAATCCCAGCTTCTAAACAACTATAACATACTTAAATAAATTAAAAAGAACTGCATATCACACTGGGGATGAATAAAGGAATGATCAATATAATCTGAGAAATGAACGCCGACATAAATTTCCCATGCATTATGCATGAACATAACTGTATTGTGTATTGGTTGATTGTGTATTGATTGTATTACATTGTATTTCTATAAAAGTATATTTTATTGTATTGTCTGACAATTATTACAAAATCATAATCCTACTATTCCAATTTACTTCATAGTAATTCCTGTAGGAAGACCTTGACTGATTTCCCTGAGAGCTCCAAGGCATATAAAATGTTATGGAATCTCTTTAGGAAATTACCAGATATCACTAAACGATAATTTTAAACAGGATGTTGCCTATGTAGACAATAACAACAGGAATGGAACATTTTCTTCTATTAAGTATTTGAAGGTATATTGGCTGAGTACTTATTTTCGCCAGGTATCCAATTTTGCCATGCACAACTTTTCTGCTAACTAAAACAGTTCAGTTAAATTATGATTTATTGTTTGAAAATAAACAATTATTTAACTTTACAGGAAACCAAAACTTTCACAGAAAAATCGTAAAACTTTTTGTAGAGAGAGCAAGTGGCGAGCTAGGGTACCTGGCAAGAATGGGTTCTCAGCCAGTATACTTGAATGATTGTAAAGCTATTAACAATGTGCAATGTAACAATAATTGGCTGTTTTTGATAACTAAGGGCTCTATTTTAGAAATTACAAATTTGTGAAAAAAATTACTGAAAATACCACCAAACTGGTGACCAAAAAAAAAAAACAAGAGCAGGAGGCCAGGTAGTCTGAAACAACAGCTAATCCTTTCATCTCTTTGTTGTTTGTTCAAATAANAATTATGATTTATTGTTTGAAAATAAACAATTATTTAACTTTACAGGAAACCAAAACTTTCACAGAAAAATCGTAAAACTTTTTGTAGAGAGAGCAAGTAGCGAGATTATGTACCTGGTGAGAATGGTGGGTTCTCAGCCAGTATACTTGAATGATCGTAAAGCTATTAACAATGTGCAATGTAACAATAATTGGCTGTTTTTGATAGCTAAGGGCTCTATTTTAGAAATTACAAATTTGTGACTAAAATTACTGAAAATATCACCAAACTGGTGACCAAAAAAAAACAAGAGCAGGAGGCCAGGTAGTCTGAAACAACAGCTAATCCTTTCATCTCTTTGTTGTTTGTTCAAATAAATAATCATATTATTCCTCTAGAAATGCTTTTTTCCTGAAATGTGGATTGTTGAATCAGAGTTGTGCAGGCCAAGGAAACCATATTTTTCATCAAGTGCTTTGTGATTATACAAAAACATATCTACATTTCAAGTTTTATTCCTCTGTGCGGTGCAGTATCTACAATATGGACTGTATAACAAATTTTAAACCAGGTCAGTTACTCATAAATGAAATGTAAGTAAAAATTTTTATCAGAAGCCTCGAAACTATGCAAAATACCCCTGCAACAGACAAAATATTATTCCTGTAGGAGATGTTTTACCTGAGATCTGGACTGTTTCCTCAAAATATTAGTGCAAGTCACTCATGCATAAAATGTAAATCATGCTGACCAAATTTTTATCTGGAGTGACTTACCAAGACAGAATAAGAGTTGTATTACCTAAAGTCTGGACTGTTACAAAAGCTTCCACGTAAGTCACTAGTGCAAGAAATGAAGGTCAAGGTGAATTAATTTTAATCATAAAACTTTGTAACTAGGAGTTTCAGTATCAGAGATATGGATTTTTACAAATACTTCATCCCAAGTAACTCATGCATGAAATGTAGAACAAGTCCAATTAATTCTATTTCTATTCTGTTCTCAGTACTATCCCAGATGCATCCAGGGACAAACCTAATATGACTCATAATTCTAGCTAATTGGACTCTTATATTTGTGACAGATGGATAAACAGACAGACACACAGACAAAAAAAAACGCTACATCTCCTGACCAACTCCATATGGTAGTCATCACTTATTTCTTACATATTTGTATATCTTGAGAAAGTTTTTTTTTTTGCTTGACGTCAAAGAGAGGGAACCCTTTAGGCCTGAAGAAACAGACAAGTTACCTGGCCCAGGGTATCACATAATAATTCCAATTGCTATTGCAACATCCAATTTCATTGGTCAACGTCACGAACAACAACAAAGTTATTTTCTCGATAAACGCTTCTTCCCCATTAATACGCTCCGAGGTGCAGTATATGGTGACGTCAAATTCAGTGAAAACATTGTTTTAATCTAAAAGGGTTGGAATTATCAGAGATAAAAGTAATTTTGGAGGAGTTTATGGATGTGTAAACATGGCTTTTTACTCACAAACTTTACATAAAGTCCTTTGGACTTTATTCAGTTTGTGACTGAGTCGGCCATTACACATCGATAAACTCCACCAAAATTACTGTTATTCCTATAATAACCCAGCCTCTTCAAGTGGTTATGTTAACAAACTTATATAGAAAATTGTGTTCAATTCAAAACAGGTTTCTAGTGTCAGTAAAAAACTGAATACAACATTTATCAAATTTCATTAAGTCTATATAGTATTCTACAGATATGTTCAAATGTAATTACAAAGTCCCATTCCTTCCCCAGATCCTGTCTGTTAAGTGTTAATTCATTCCTACCATTCAACTAAAAAATAGCAGTACAGCATTCCAGCTGCTATAATTAAGATGTATTGTATATGGTCTGAATCGTCCGAGGAAAAATACCCATAATTCAATAAAGTGATTTTTTAACCATGTTAAGCCAGTGTATTTAAGTCCATTGTTGTAGTCGTTTGAATTACTCAATGCAAAACAAAATTATTTCTCTGCCAATTACACGGTATGGAATAGAAAATAAGACGGAATTTGTACGACAATCGATATAAGATGAAGCAAAGTAAATATTGACAAAGTCAGAATCAGCTGAAATAACCGTTTTTATTTTATTATAAACTATTAACGCAGGCTGAGCATTACTTCTTTGATTTCATTTTGAAGAAGATGTAAATGGATCAATTCTATTCTTAAATCTGTGTTTTATCGAGAAATGTGTTGATCTTTTGGTGTAACAGTATCGGTAAAAGACGCAAGGTCATGCCGTATAAAGTGTTGATCTCTTGAAGTAACCGTATGAGTGAAATAACATCAGGTTGTGTTGATCTCCAAAACTAATATTATTTGTTAAGTCAGGTTCCTATCCTTATTAACATTTGTGTTTTGTATATTTATTAGGTTGTTCTTGTACAGTTCCTCGGTACATTGTGGCACGTAGCTGTATTTTTAAGCCATTTTAGGTGTTTCCTGTATCATTTTTTATTTTATCATACACATTGTACTTATTTACCTTATTTGTGGTCAATATTATTCTTCTGGTCCAATCGTATTTGTGAAAAAATGCAAGGTTAATATTTTTTCCATAACTGTTCTATACGCTGAGAGTTTTGATAAGTTTATCTACACCTCTTGCAATTTTGATGTTTGCATTAAGTTATATAATATTCTATAGTCTGTTGTGAACAAGATTCAAGTAAGGTGAAAATCAGCTTCAAGCTCCTACTTAAACAGTTAAAAATCATAACTGTGTAAAATACTGTTTGACACCTATATTATGATGTCTGAAAGTTTTTAGATCAGAATTTCTTTATGTCAACCTTTGTACAGACTTATCAAAGTTGTCATTTTTTATGTCTTAATAATAATAATTCTAGTTAACACTGACCACACCCTCCCATCAAAAAAGGCAAAAAATAAAAGAAAATGTGTCCATGGGACATGAACTCAATGCTAAATTTCAGAAGTACTGCATGCGAAAGATCCCAAACTCTGTTACACAGTACAAGTCCCCATGCTGAAACTCCAAGTCAAACTGCAGAAGGCTTGGATACATTGTTCCTGAGAAAACTGTGACAAAGACACTGATGACGCAAGGCGACACCATTTCTACAAACACAAGCTGTGAAATCCTTGACGAAAAATTTCAATAAATGGCTATAATGGAGAAAAATTATTCTATTATTATTTTGTGGAAATACTTATTGTTTATGCATGCATGATCCACCAACTGGATGTGGAATCATGATGTATTCCTCAAGCTGCAACTGCATGTCAGATATCAAGTGGTTATCATGAACAGTGATTATATAAATATAGTCTCTAACATTGTTTCCAGTTTATTACATATATTTCTCACATCGAGATAGTTAAATTTTCACATTTTAAAGTTCGAGGTTTATCCGAGAACTTTAAAATGTGAAAATTTAACTATTGAGATGTGAGAAATTATCGTAATAAACCGGAAAACAATGTTAGTGATTGTTTCTCTAATTTCTATATACCCAATTTATTTGAAGTAAAGCAATCTCCGTAGTCTCTCGTCTCAAGTATGCCGCCATTTTGTTGCTATCATCGTTGCTATGTGTATCATTGCGCCATTCATCGAAAGGGGTGTTGAATATAATATTTTTGATAAAAATGTCATTTTATCAATAAATTAAGTTATCTTAGTCGTAAAAATGCAAACACTGTTTTGCAAGACAATGATGCAGGTGTTAATTTCATCAACATCCAGTTGCACTATTTCTAGAAACTGACACGAGACATTTACATGATTGCCCAATCGCCAACTGAGATCAAATAATACCCATGTTGATTATCATTTCGATAAACAACTGGTCAGGAGGTGTTTATATTTGCTAGAAATTAGAGAATAGTATATACAGTGCAAAATTTCAGTACAGCATAACTTGAGGAACATAGACATAAAATGCTTCTGATACTGGTTTGATTCTTATGCAACAGTATTCCAAATTTCAATGGGCTATCATAAGTGGTTGATGTTAAACAGATGCAGGAAAAGACTGATACAGTGCAAAATTTTCAGTCAATGAAGTGTAACTGCAGAGGTATGCCACAAGTTGAATGTGGTTGATGTTAAACAGATGCAAGAAAAATGTTACATCATTTGATAAAAAGAGAAAATTCTCAAAGTCAGTGGAGAGGCATAAACATCGCCTCAGCACTGATCTTTACTGATGCCAACTCCTGTCGAAGCCTCGGCAAAAAATACCTGCAAGGTGGTGATGTTTTTTGGACCATTGATGTAATGTGACTGTAGTGCAAGCTAAACTGTGCAGGTTTTTATATAAATGATTGGTGGGCGAGTCTGTGCAATTAATGGCAGGGGAAATATCTTAAGTCATGTCTATATAGTAGTAAAATCATAATGTATAGGCCATTTTAAGTCATGGATTGTGTAATCTATCAGATGACATTATATGGCTATTCAAAATAAAAGACATCTAGTGAGATAACACAGATATTGTGATTACCAGTAGTAAGAAACACACTAATAAATCTGATTTTTTAATCTGATTAAACTTTGTTAAAACTGAACCTCCCAGGTACTCTTACAAAAGACAATGTGTACCAATTATCCAAGAATATGAGAAACAAAACAGAAAATGTACAACTCAATAAAATAAATAATTACCATTCTCGGCAGAGGAATCCCACCATTTGTTTTGATTTGCCAACTGTAATTAAGGAAAATTATTGGTTAATTGAAGTTTAGGTTTTCTCCAATCATATCATTAAAGACATTAAAATGTCTGCAAAATTTTATGGCTCTGCTTTGGTCTTGTTCAATTGTGACTTTAGAGACAGGATGGAAAATTTCATTTCTTCCAGTCTTCCAATTTTATATCTCCATTTACAGTTCACAGTATTAACAGCATTTAATCGGATAAAATTAAAATCTTCACTGTGTTCTGAAAGAACTGTCACTTTGGTTCATTTTACCACAGGGTTTGACACTCAATTCAAATTCTGAGGGTGGTAAAGGGTTATTTTCGTGCAACGTTTTTGGGGTTTTATAAATTCGTGTTTTCGTGTTTGGTATTTTTATTCCTCGTGTTTTCGTGTTGGCATTATTTCACGTGCCTCGTTTTTGTCCATATTTTGAGCTCGTGATTCGTTTTGAATATTTTATATTTCGTGCGTGTTCATTTTCTGTAAAATAAATCAATTAGAATGGTAACGGTACCAGAAAGTATTACAGAGCCAAATTTCATAGATTTTCATTGATTTTAAGAGCCTTCGGGTAAAAAACTTTAGAGAAGATGCATGAATTACTGTAAACCATGATAGTTTCTCAAGTTTTCGGTGAACTAAGATCAGTAATTTTCCGTGTTTCGTGATTGGCCATTTTTATCACTCGTGTTTCGTTTTCGGCAATTTTTAAGCACGTTCTTTCATGTTGGGGACCCCCCTTTACCACCCCCAAATTCTCAGTAGACAAAAGGACTACAAGATGTCTGAATTCTTTAGTCCTGTAGTGACTTTTATCCACTAAATTCAAATTCTCAGTAGACAAAAGGACTACAAGATGTCTGAATTCTTTAGTCCTGTAGTGACTTTTATCAGCCCCAAAAAAGTATACCTTTAAGAAATTTTCCAAATTTTGCTTTCCCATAGGTTTACCAAGTTACAAATTCTAGTTGTCCTCCCTTAAATGTACTAACCTAGGGCTATGGGAGTACTGTTGAAGCCTGAAATTTTATGCTCTTTTTGCACCAAGACTTAAACTAGTGACTCAGAATCTGGGCTCTATCTCAGACCTGACAAAGGCTTCAAACCAAGGCTAATATACAAATGGTTTAATATCTACCTTATATGGTTTAACTGACAAAGGCTTCAAACCAAGGCTAATATACAAATGGTTTAATATCTACCTTATATGGTTTAATATCTACCTTATATGGCTTAATATCTACCTTATATGATCTAACAGACAAATTTTATTTGGAAGCATCACAAAAGATGAAGAAAAAGATGTTTTTCAACTATAAGATTTACAATATTATGGGAGTGTTATGTCATTTTGGATTCATGTTTTATGTTTACATTGGTATTTTTAATGAATGAAAGGTACATGTACCAACGTTTTAAATTTTGGACAAATCTTTTATGGCGGATTTCCCAGATGATTAACGTATTTTATTTGCAATTCTTCAATGAACATACCAATATTCCTCTAGTAACACCAATAAAACTCCTTCTTAACTCCTGTCTTTTGTCTGCTAATCAATTACTCAACTTTCTATAGAATTCTATTGTATACCAATTTGTACTGCCTGAAGGGGTTTACCTTGATACTCCAGTGATGACAAATTGGTATACAATAGAATTCTATAGAAAGTTGAGTAACTGAAAAAGTGAAAACGACATTTCTACACTAGAGATAGTTAAATTTTAAAATATTTTAAATGCTCGGCAAGGCACGCATTTAAAAGATTTCAAAATTTAACTATCTCTAGTGTAGAAATGTCGTTTTTTCACCCGATGTGATTGTGGATTCTATATATCCCCTGTCAAACTTTTGACTGAGAGGGGTTTAATAACAAAACAAATTAATTTTTTATAACTGAGGACAGGAGATTTGGGAGACAATTATTTTTCATGTTTATTTATGTTGTTATATACTGTAAATTCATTTCTATTCGTCAGGATAAATTTGTCAGTTTTACTTTTTGAACTTTTTTGTGGGGACATATTTTTTTGGAAAGTACATTAATATTCCTGAAATTAAATTTGTTGGAATTTAATTTTGTTAATAACTACTACCCAACCAGAGGCTCTCAAGAGCCTGTATAGCTCACCTGGTCCATGACTGGCATAAACTGCAGCCTAAATTACTCATTTTCTAGAAGTTTCAAAGGAGAAAATCTTTGAACATGTTTTCCCCATAGGGTCTGATGTTAAACAATGGTCCCCGCTGGCGACCATCTTGAATGAGGTGCAGACTTGTCAGACATAATTTTTTAAGAAGACCATTAGAGGCCTATTGTGACCAAGTTTGATTCCAACTGACCAAGTAGTTTCAGAGAAGAATGTCTTTGAATGTGTTTTTCCCATAGGGTCCAATGTTAAACTATGTCCCCCGCTGGCAGCAATCTTGGAATACATGCAGACTTACCAGACACATTCTTCGATAGGTACCGACTATTGACAGTTGTCACCAAGTATGGTTCCAATTGGGCAAGTAGATTCAGCAGTTTCCACGGTAATTTAAAGCCCCACTATCCATTACAACCCATTTCAAACCATCATTCAAGAAAAACTTTGGGCAGGGGTTCCCCTTATAATTCAGATAATGCCCCGGACACTGGGGGTACTCCAATAGTCCTCCTCAACTTCATTGAGGCAAACTAAATATATTAAAATTTTGAAAAATTTCCGGAAAAAGGGCAATAACTCCAAAACTGGTAATCAGATTTTCTTAAAATTTGCAGGGCGGGTAGATCTTGCCATGCTGATCACTTTACCCCTGTCAGATTTTGGATATCTGTAACGGTTTTGGAGTTATTTGCCAAAAACAGCAAGTTACCCCTATGTGCTATTTTTAGTAACGACAGCCATGTTGTTTAGTCCTCGGACTAATCGAACACAATTTTGAATCTATATACCCTTGTAATGATTCAGACCAAGTTTTGTTAAAATTGGCCTAGTGGTTTCAGAGAAGAAGATTTTTGAAAAAGTTGAACGACGGACGGACGGACGGACGGACGACGGATGCCCAGTGATGGCAATAGCTGACATGGCCTTTTAGGCCAGGTGAGCTAAAAAGAAATAAAAGTCTACTTCCATCCCCCCCCAACACGAATATTTCTGCTTTTACAGTATACATGACTTTCTTAGTTTTCCAATTTTGTTCCATTCAGTAAATTTTCTAGTATTATATTGGGTCAAAAAGCCGGCCTCAATCACGTCTGCCAGCCATGATGAGCAAAGGGAACTAGACATCAGTGAGATGGTATCCATCTCTGTGGGCCCCGCTCCAAGTGCGACCTAGAGGTCAAGGGTCATCAAATATTGTCTGTGACATGTCACCTTGAAGCAATCTATCCACATACAAAATATCAAAAGCCTATCTCAAAAGAATAAAAAGTAATAGCCCAGACACAACTTTGTCATTGAAAAAGCATGAATGTGATCCTGAGGTCAAAGGTCAAGGTCAGAGGTCTCCAACCAAGGTATGCGACACATCAACTTGGGGTGATCTATCTCAACATGCCAAATATCAAAAGCCTATCTCAAGAGAAAAAAGTTATGGCTTGGACAGGATTGTTTCGGACAGACCGACGGACGGAGGGACAGACTGATTACTATAGGGCGTCCGCCACAAAGTGGCGGGGCCCTAACTAACACTCAACTTGTAACTCATCGTACTGAACTCTTATACAAAATATTTGCCCAATATCTGCAAGCATTACGAAAAAAAGTGCGGAAAACT
>MJUU01041963.1:50376-64649 GCA_002080025.1 Modiolus philippinarum | reverse complement strand
TACATTAGTATAATTGATCCATGCTGTCATTGTCCTCTGCATAGTGTAAAATTTGTGATGGCGAACTGCAAGTTTTTCTTTGTTGTGTAAACTTTGTTGTCTCTTAAAGGCTTCACACCATATCAGCCAATGCTAATGATAAATTAGACAAATATGATTATCAAATGCTGACTACAAAATGATTGAAATTTTTTACTGTAAACCAATTTATTTTCATGCATAGGGGAAGTTCAGGTAATTTCGGACGGTTTTTGGCTTACCGCCTTTTGCCGTTTCCCCGATAGCCGATGTCTCTGTAGATGCCGTATTATAATGAAGGAACACTCAAGTTATGTTCCGAAAATTCTTTCAATGCTAACTTATGATTGGTTTAGCCAAGGATAAATTAATAAAGGAATCTTTAACGGACCACATACGAAAAGGGTAATTTCGGACATGCATAGTAAAATTTCGGACACACCAGAAAATTCAATATAAGGAGTATTTAATGTCTCTTTATCTTGCAAATGGCTCATTCTAATGGCAAATGAAATTTATTTTTGTTGTCTTGTCGACTCAGTAGCTCTTTTCTTACATTTTCAAATATTAATGTGCCGTGGGTCAGACCATAATTATTTGGGTTCAACGTAGGGTAAAAAATAAATGCTTCTTATTGGTTAGGGTGGTTGCTTACAGTACCATCATTGCGGACGTTGTACCTGAATGCCATACATATCGGACATGATTGTTCTGAAACACCCAATGTACTACATCAGGCGTGTAGCTAGGGTCCTAATGACATGGAAGCACATAAAAGGGTGAGAGATCTAAAGTTGCCTGATGTCTCATTGAGTCAAAGGCAAAACTGTGGAGGGGATCAGGGATCATATCCTCGCCTCCCTGGAAGCTGCACCTGCATATATAGGGGATAAAAAAATATCAAATAAATCATCAAATATTTGTAATGATTTTTGCAAGTACGTGTACAAGATCATCTTATTGGTTGATTAAGAGTTGCAATATTTCATCTTTATCAGGACTAGAACAAGTAGATCAATTAAAAAATTATATGTAAAAGAAGAAAGAAGGGACAACCAGGGCCATTTGTTATAATTGCTACTGAAAAGGGGGACAAATGGGTAGGGGCAGGAAATTTAGCTCCCGGCAGCTCTGTAGACTGAGCCCCTGAAAACCGATTCAGGTGCCGGGTGTACTTTATCAACAATATAGCATTTGTACTAGGTAAATAATCATTGGAAAAAAAGGTTTGTTTTTTTGTTGTTGTTGTTGTTTTTGTTTTCCTCTTTTCTGGTTTTGTAGATGTACACATGAGAAAGGATTTATTTTGTTGCCATCAGAGACGCCCTTGGTTGCCATTTCGTTAACTTTCTAAGCTTGATTTTCAAGTACAGGGTTTGTTTCAAATGCGTGTATCAAAAATGTATAAATATTTAAGAAAATATTATCCATCACAAAATGTAAGCACAATGTTAATGACAGATGGCAACGCAAAAACTAAATAAACGACATGAATGCAAATAAAAATTGATAAAACAGGTGTCATCTTTTTAGTGACTTTTTTATATCTGAAAAGTCACCAACTGCATGGATCTCATTGCCAGACTCATTGTCAAGTAAAATCCTACAGATAAACAATGAAAGGTTATGGAGTAAATTCACATGAGGCAAAGTCTCTACAAATATATGGTAGAACCAAGCAATAGAACAACGCCGTGTTAAAATGTTGTTCTTCATCTTTAAGTCACAATGAGGCCTTCAACAATGAGCAAACACTCATGCCTTATAGTAACCTAAATTAATTTTGCATCCTTTTCATACACTGATTTGTCAATAGATCTTGTTAATTTTATGATTTTAAAGTGTTCAGTGGATAAAGTACAAATGTTAGGATAAGGTGGTTTGATGGATATAAGCAGTGTTCAAATCTGTACATGAATGTAGAGGAATATCGCATCTGAGTAAATATAGAACTGTCTGGTGCTTGGTTTAATCATTTTCATCTGAAGATTCAGCTAGCGAAGCAGACGGGCCTTGTTTCGGTTCGAATCTTCTGCATGATTCGAGCATGAACACTGCATCAGCTTAATATCAGATGTCAACTCACCAGCCATTCCGGAAGTGAAACAAATATGAAACTACATACATAAGAAGAGTTAATTTGCAAACTATTAACATATATCTAACACCGTCTTAAACTTATTAAGCAGATTTACAATACTCTGCCCTCTCCTCTCTCTATCTTTCCCCTCTCTTTTTCTTTTCATTTTATTTTTTTTTATTTGCGAGAACGATGTGGAAGCACGTGCTGCCGTGCCTCTGGGTAGCTACGCGCCTGTACATGTACCTGATTGTACTGAATAGGACAAATTCTGTTTTGAATGAAGACAATGGCAGGAAATTAAACAGAGACCATTTAATACTGAATGCGTCAATCACCATGTCAACAACCAACAGGAAATCACACAAAAACGCAAGGGCTCTGGGTTCCAATGGAGTTTGAACATGAGGCTGCCATCTCCTACACTAGGGCTCCGATCTCCAACACTAGAGTTCCTGGATCCAACACTTGGGCCCAGGCTTAACTCACAGGGCTCCTGGCTCCATTCACAGGGCTCTGGGTTCAACTACCTCGGGTATCCGGACTCAACGAACATGGGCTCCGGGCTCCAAGAGATCTGTGTAGCCCATGCTATGGCCCCTATATATCAACATATAAGCCTCGTCTGATATCAAGACTTTGATTAAAGATATAATATAAAATTCGTTGTGAATGACACATAGAACATGCCGAAATTGCCCTTATTTTTGTTACTGTATATGGCTAATTCAAACTAACAACAATTTGAATCGTATAAACTGGAATGTCAAATTGTATAGTGTAACGTGTGCAGAGCAGTCAATCAATACCCTTCCGGAGCACCTGATGATGCTCCCGTCCCACAAAACTTGTGCTCATTTGTGACGGTTTTAAACGGCGTGAATAAGTTTTTTTTTTTTATATTCCACGATATCTCATCATACATAGTAGTGCATAGGTCATTACATGAATGGTTTTCTGATTGATAAAGATCCATTTTTGACAGCTTGTAAGCCTGCTTAGATCTTTATTAATTTGAGACGTATTTTTCCTCTCTCTTTCAGTATTCACGTGATTTTGAAATTATCAAATTTTTTTAATCAAGATCGATTTTAATAAACAGGTTTTAAATATAAATTTAAACTAAAATTATGTACTTTGGCCGGTGAAATAAACACACAAATATGCCATGCCCGTATAGAAGTGCATATCTATACCTTTTTATAATTGCTAGCGTCATTGGAAAAAAAAAAACAAAACAAACGCATTTAAATCCCAAAACTGCTTTTCTCTACCTCAAAAGATCCATACCCCCATCATTATCATTTATATTTCATGTACTGTCTGTAATTTTACGTCAAGCATATTTTACGGTAGTAAAACTTCAGACACTTATTTTTTACTACTTTTTCAATTAAAAAACACAATTCCTTAAATTAAAAACATGTTTCTGGAAGCAAAATGCATACTTTAAATAAAAACAATGAGTACAATGATTATTGGTATATATACTATCGTTTAAAAGCTTTATTCAATCTTTGGGTTTCACCATAAAATATTTTGAAAATCGTCGCTCTTCGACTAAAGAGCTCGGAACGCTGCTTTCTTCCGAAGCCGTTCCCAATATAAAGTTTTCGAATACAGATATTTTTAGAAATCGGGGATTCCTTTATTTCCATGCCACCTGATAAGGTGTCATATTGCGTAGTAGGCGTGTCAGAAAAGAAACTACAACGTTTTTAATATAAAGTGTTTGAAATTTGGCACCTGTCCGAATATTGGCGAACTTCCCCTACTTTATCTTGAAGCTTGCCCTCCTGGTCAATTTTGCGGTAATAAACTTTCTTGTTTTTGTTTTCTGTCATGCATTTGTATTAGAGTAGAAAATATTTGTGACGACTTATTTCGTGATATTTTCCCGATCACAAAGGTCATGAAAATTAGCTGGTTTACATTTATAATTTTTATATGATAACTAATAGAACATTATTTATGTTAAGTTTCTGCTTTGATGATTTCAATATCATTACCCCTTTATAATAACCAAAGTTATTTCCGGTAGCTGATTTCTCAGCTTTAATTATGACATCAAAGATAAGCACATGTATATGCAGAATTGGATAAACCAGCCAGCCCATCTGCAAGAGGCAGGCTTATTTTGAGCAAAGCAGGCTAATATTTATATTCTTTTTTAGTGATAAAGTAAAACATTTTTAAATATTGACTTCATGGTTGTCAACATTTTTAATCTTGTTTCCTACTTATAAAAATAGTAATGGTGCATTACATGATACCCCGCCACGATTCACAAAATTTTAAAAAAGCTAAAAGGGGCATAACTCCAGAGCTATGTGTACGACTGAACCCAAAATTATACTTGGCCTGTGTTTTGTGGTAAACAATTTAAATTATAAGTCTGAAGACCATGTGTTATTTCATTCACAAGTTTTGAGTCTGAAACCCTAAAATTTGCAAAATTTCAAAGTTTCAAGGGCATAACCCAAGAACCCCTTCGACCTCTTAGCCCAAAATCGAACTTGACCCATCTTTTCGGTAAACAACTTGCATACCAAGTTTGAAGACCTTGTGTTATTTCGTTCACAAGTTATCAGTCGGAAACCTTCTGGGGACGGACAGACGAACAGACAGTCAAACAGACAAACACACGACTGAGGGTATCACATAATACCTTGCCACTACCTGTGGCAAGGTATAAAAACATTGATGATGAATTACATGAATTCTTTTACTGTTTTTGCATAAGATTCACAAAGTTCAAGGGATATAACTCCAGAATCACTTTCACAGAACCTGTAGAACTTGGCCTGGGATCTGTGATCAACAACTTGCACACCAAGTTTGAAGATTGTCTGTAATCAAAAGTTATTGCCTAGAAACCTTTAGGACATACAGACAGAATGGGAGTATCACATATTGTAGGTCCCAATCTCTTTGTATGTAAGAGTATAAAAATCATATCATATTGCTCTTTCATTATCAAATACTGTATAAACCACTGACCTACATAATCAGTTAATGAAATAAAAGATTGGACTTCCTAATTAGTTTTTTAAAACTGTTGAGCCACTAAAGTAAGTGTTGTTCAGATGTTAGATCATAACTGAAAATTGATCAATTATGCTCCAGATTTTGATAGCTAATTACAAAAATATCTGGATTCTGAATAATTTACAAATTTTCTGTGCATTTAATGGATATTTGTAAACTAAATTCACATAAAAGCTTATTTTTACACATGTAAAATTGTTATTCTTCCATTCTAAAAACTTCCACTTTCATCTGGTATGAAATAACAGTAGAATTTCTATCAAGTGGTTATTTTGATTATTAATCGATGTCTATACTTGGTTGTCTGTACCTGATGATCGATTATAAAGTTCTATCTGATTCCTATCACAACCTAAGTCACACGGCTGTGAGGGGTATACTTGAAAAAAGGTATATGTTGAGTTGTTCAGTTTTTCAATCTTTGAAAAAATCAACTTAAGTTGGTATTACTGTATTTATCTGATCTGGATGGGTGTGGCCTAGAGTGTGTTCTATTCACCAAATGATTAACACTAATGTCAGGATTTACTTCAAGCATTGCAAACCAGTTAAAATACTTAGAGTAATATTTCCTTTTCATTTAAAAGTACATTGTTTGCAAATGATCCACATCAAATTATTTAATTGTGATTGGGATAAACAAAGTATAAACCTATATTTGTAATTTTCATGATAAACAAATCTGGACTTGTAAACAAAATCCCCAGCTGAAGAGCAATGCTGTATTGAAAGTAAACAAGTTCTGTAAATTTAATGATAAACAAACCTGGACTTGTAGTCGATATGCCCAGAATTGAAGAGCGATGACTCCCATATTTTTTCTGTGTTGCTTTAAGTCATATCTTTCTTTCCAAGCATACCATGATTTTCTGGAAGATAAAAATAAAATTTATGGAATTATTAATTTTGCATTTCATGAAAATTGCAGGGCCATAATTTTCTGTAGGATTGTGCTATATCCTTGCAGTATGATGTAAAGAATAGTCAGAGAATGTGACAAAAGTTTTGGTGATCTGGTTGATGATGAATGGGAAGGTATGAAAAGGAGGCTTATCCAAGTGTGACTATCCCTTTCTATTCATCAGAATACAGTAACTATTGGTGAATAGACCAATTCATCTGGCAAATCTGTAAAACTGTTATAGCTGTTAGCAAATGTATTTGTATGAGGTCAAACTTGAAAGCACTGTTATATTCTGGGCAAAAGAATTCTACACATCAACAGGGAACATATAAAATTATCAACAACTTTTCAGATAATATCAACTTACTTAAGAAGACTGTTTGCATAAAACTGTACTGCCTCATCTGATTTTTTATGCTTTTGTTTCTGTGATGAGGTTGAGAACTTCCATGCTGTTAATATTTTCTTCAGAATTTGTCCATTATCTAAAACATTCAAAAGTTCTATGATGATACTAGAATCAACACTTCTAATGACAAATAATAATGTTATGCATAGGACATAATAATAGAGCATTAGGAATGTAGGGAGCTGCAACCATTTTCACCAAAATTCTTACGATTAAAAATTTGTCAGAAGTTTTTAACAATTCATAGAGACTTAAGATTACTATTTGTTTTAAGATTAAGACACTCCCTTGCCAAGTAAAACATGACTCCCTTCATCCCCTTTATAACTAGAACTATAACTTATAAACAGAAAACAGACAAGATAAAAAAGTCTATGATAGAAATCTTTCTCATTGTTTTATTCCTTTCATTAGAACTCTTATTCTTAACAAGATAAACCAGAAAATTTTAAAAGACATATTATTTCCCCTTCAAAACTTCGACAGGCAACTATATTACTTCATGCACATCTTCAGGTGATGTACTACAACTGTGTAACATTTCAGCAAAATCTAAGCAGCCGTTAATAGGAGAACATGCCCTGACAAGGTTCGTTCAACCCCCTCTCCAGAAAATATTCAAAGATAAATTATTCAGGCAACAACCATATTACTTCATGCACATCTTCAGCTGATGTACTAGAACTGTGTAACATCTCAGTAAAAACTAAGCGGCCGTTTAGGAGTTAGGAGAACATGCCTTGAAAAGGCCTGTTCACCCCCCCCCCCTTTTTCAGAAAATATTCAAAGATAAATGATCTCCCCTTAAAAATTTCAGGCAGCAACCATATTACTTTAAGCAAATCTTCAGATGATGTACTACAACTGTGACATTTCATCAAAATCCAAGAGCTGTTTAGGCAAACATGCGCTGACAAGGTACAGGGACGAAAAGACAGACATGGTGATTCCTATCTAACCCCTCCCAACTTTGTTTGTGAGGGGTATAACTATATGTACTTACTATACTTAACAGCAATATTCATTTTTCTCTTGTCATCTTTCTTGTAGGAAATATATTCCTTCCATGCCTCAAAAAACTTTGTCCATGCCAAATACCTAAAAAAAAAACCAGAAACCTTATTAAACATATCAATTTTTTCATATTATTAATATTCTATTGTATACCAATTTGTACTGCCTGAAGGGGTTTACCTTGATACTCCAGTGATGACAAATTGGTATACAATAGAATTCTATAGAAAGTTGAGTGATTGATTAGCAGACAAAAGACAGGAGTTTAGAAGGAGTTTTATAGGTGTTACTAGAGGAATATTGGTATGTTCATTGAAGAATTGCAAATCAAATACGTTAATCATCCAGTAAATCCGCCATAATATCAATTAACATTTAATGACATGTCACAATTTGTACTGTATTCATAATGTGCCGCATTTGATTGAAGTACTACATTGTGTCAGTTATAAACATGACTTTTAAAACACAATTCAACTGAAGAAACAAAAAGCCCTTGAAATCTGTGAGCTGATGCTCAGTAAAGTGTGTCTACCTGCTCTCTATCCAACAGGAAGTAGATGTCACATGGATCTTAAAACTTAACGCAATACAGAATACTATCATGACACAAAATATCACATGCTTTGATTTATAATTACTGAGCAAAATGCTTCAAAACTTTGTGTGACAGATGTGTAGACTCAAAAATTGGCCAAATGGACAACTGATAGCTAGATATACAACGTAGGATATCAACTGAATTATCTCTGATGTTTTGCAGTTTACAGTGAATTAACAAATTGAAAACTTTTGTTACCACGCATAACTTCTGTTGAAGCAATAAAGCTTCTGCCTCACTGTCTTAATTTTATCTGCTATGCAAAAAATTTTGGCGACAAAAAAAAAATCTCATGTTATGTTAATACAATTATTTTTACATCTAATATACCAAAAACCCTTTACAATGCAAGCATTAAACTTATGCTGCACTCACACATTACAAAATTAAATTTGCATTCTGCGCTTGTTAAACTAATATGTATCCATTATTGTTTTTATTTACTGTGCGTTCACATGTAATATGCATTGAATGAGCATGGTTAAGGTTTGTGATACATATTTGGTACTCAATATGTGTATGTTTGAATCCAAATTAAATGTATAAACAAAAAATGTATATTACACCACAAGATCCCGTTCATTACCATATTTTATCCACTGAAGATAGTTAAATTCTAAAATTTTAATTGCGAGAGTGGATAAAATATGGTAATAATCGGGATAAAGTGGTGTAATCTTTTTCTCTAATGATCAATGATAAGTACTGAGAATGGTATTCCGAATAGATTTGGCTGGAAATAGCATGGGGCTTTATTCAACATACGTTGAATAAAGAAAATTTATCTAACGGGTTAAAACCGGTTTAAACTTGACATATATCATTAGAGAATGATATTTTTACCTGAAGTGACATTCTGCTCTGACCATCAGTCTCCATTCCTTCCTCACATGCCACCACATATCATACCATTCATTAAAAGCTTGTTTTATAATGTGTCTCTGATAATGAAATCTGTTTAAAAAAGAAAACAATATTAAATATATTAACCATCAATCTCCATTTCTTTCTAACATGCCACCGCATATCATACCATTCATTGAAAGCTTGTTTCATTATGTGTCTGCTATAATGAAATCCTTGAAAAAAGATATCAATAAAAAATATGACTATGATCTATAATTGAATTGCAAGATAGCATTAAAACGTTGTGTGTTACTTGTCATGATGTAATGTGATTCTGGACTGAGATATGAAATATGTTTTTAACTTCAGATCAAACAGACAATGTAGGTCACTGTGACTTCATTTTCTTTGAATTCGAAGAACCATTTATTTGGAATAAACCTGTATAAAGCAAACTGTATTATCTCTGATCTTTTATTGGTTGGTACCCTGTTGGTACAAAACCCATGCAACAGATAGTTATTAAGAATGTTGCTAGTGACAGTACCATGGGTTTTGTTGGGGGAAAATATTTCATATTCTATGATGTATGAAGAAAGTCATATCTGGCACAAAAAATCTTGACAACCTACAGAAATTACTAAACCTAAACAAAATCTTCTAAAAATACATGTAGCTTAGTTTGATGTTGGTACCTTGGGCAACATCCTCAACCTGGAAACTGCTGCATTTTCTGTTAATACATGTATCTCATACAAATTCAAATGAAAGTTCCTATAGCTACAGATTCATGTCCAAAGTAATACTTTGTATAAATTGACAAAAAAGGCCATGCATGAGATAAAGCCTTTATTTGTGTTTTTACATGTATCCATTGAGATTGAACCACCCTTCAGCACCATTGTACAGCCTTCTTCCTGCCTAAGACTGCCTAGAAGTGCTTAATGGTGGTACAATCTCAAAGATTTTTGGTAAAAACAGAGGTAACTGATGATGAACTTACCATGCATAGGTAGTGAAATATAGTCTCTACAACCAAAACTGAGTTGATTATGAAATTTCTCACATTGAGTGAAATAAATTTTTCAAATGTTTGAAAACGAGGCTTGAAAATAAAGTTTTTAAACATTTGAAAATCTATTTAACAAGATGTGAGAAATTTCATAATTTGTTTAAAATGTAGAAAATGTTTCTCTAATGACACAATGTAAAACACTGAGAATAATGTTCCAAATAGACTTGGCAGGAAATTTCATGTGAGTTGTTCTCTCTCTAGAGAAGAGAAATATTTTTATCAAATTGGTCAGCCATTGTTTTATTTGCTCGAAATAAGAGAAACATAAATTCAAATGTTGACAACATGGGTGTGGAGGGGGTGTAGGCAAAAACACCTGGAGTACTCGAATTTAGTTCCTCTAAACTTCGTTGATGCTTTCTTAATACATCATAATAATTACTAAATTTAGATGTCTGTTAGTTTAAGAACAGTCAATTACTATTGGACAATCTTTTTTTTATCCTGTGGATTGTTTCTCACTGAATATGGGTGTGGAACCGTGAAGTTTTAATGTGGATTCATTCTTCTTTTTCAGTCTGTAGTTATTAAATAAATGTTTACTACATAATATAATATTTCTGTAATTATAACCTTGCTTGACTTGGCATTACTCTTCCAAACACATTTCTCTTCCAAATATGTAAAAACTTCCTGGCTAAGCATCTGTAAGGAATGAAAACAATGTAATATGAATATGATGGAAAAGTAATTGTGAAACTAGAGGCTCAGAGACTGAGCCTGTAACGCTCACCTGACAAAATACTTCTCTGCCATGCATGACCAAAAATGATGTTTTTTACCAATGGAAGTCTAATGTTTAGCTATGTTTTCTATTAGCACCTGTGTTTTTTTGTCCTATCGAAATGAGTCAACTTTGCAAAGGACCTTCTACTCATCATTCCAATACAATTTGCTTCACAACAGTTTCAGAGAATAAGAACAAAATGAGCAATCTTTGTACAGGACCTTTAGTACATCAGTCCTATAAATTTGCTGCAGCGGTTTCAGGGGAGAAGATGAAAATGTGATTTTTCCATAATGTCCAATTTTAAACTATGTTCCTTGCTGGTAGCCATGTTTTTCATCTGATCAGAACGGAATGAGTAATCTTTGTAAAGGACCTTTAGTACATCATTCTGTAAAGTTTGGTTGAATTTGCTTAAGAGGTTTTAAAGAAAAAGATGAAAATGTGATTCCCTAGGGTTCAATGTTAAACTTTGTTCCATGCCGCCAGCCATGTTTTTCATCAGATTGGAACAAAATGAGCAATCTTTGCAAAGGACCTTCCATTCATCATTCCTGTAAAGTTTGGTTGAATTTGCTTAAGCTGTTTCAGAGGAGAAGATGAAAATGTGATTTTCCGACAGTGTTCAATGTTAAACTATGTTCTGTGCTAGCGGCCATGTTTTTTATCGGATCGGAATGAAATGAGTAATCTTTGTTTAGGACCTTTAGTTCATCCTTCCTGTGAAGTTTGGTTGAATTTGCTTAGGTCGTTTCAGAGGAGAAGATGAAAATGCATTTTTCCCTAAGGGTCCAATGTTAATGTTCCATGCTGGCCGCCATGTTTTTTATCGGATCAGAACAAAATAAGCAATCTTAGTGAAGGACCTGAAGTACATCATTCCTGTAAAGTTTTGTTGAATTTGCTTCAGCAGTTCCAAAAGAAAAGATGAAAATGTGATTTTCCCATAGGGTCCAATGTTGAACCCAAGTTTCTTGCTTGCGGCCATGTTTTTTATCAGATCGGAACAAAATGAGCATTCTTAGTGAAGGACCTCTAGTACATCATTCCTGTAAAGGTTTGTTGAATTTGCTTCAGCACTTTCAGAGGAAAAGATGAAAATGTGATTTTTCTCATAGGGTCCAATGTTAAACCTAAGTTCTGCGCTGGAGGCCATGTTTTTTATCAGATCGGAACAAAATGAGCATTCGTAGTGAAGGACCTCTAGTACATCATTTCTGTAAAGTTTTGTTGAATTTGCTTCAGCGGTTCCAGAGGAAAAGATGAAAATGTGATTTTCCCATACGGTCCAATGTTAAACCTAAGTTCCGCGCTGGCGGCCATGTTTTTTATCGGATTGGAACATAATGACCATTCTTAGTGAAGGACCTCTAGTATATCATTCCTGTAAAGTTTTGTTGAATTTGCTTCAGTGGTTTCAGAGGAAAAGATGAAAATGTGATTTTTCCCATAGGTCCAATGTTAAACCTAAGTTCCGCGCTGGCGGCCATGTTTTTAGTCGGATCAGAACAAAATGAGCTATCTTTGTAAAGGACCTTTATAAATCATCCGTGTAAAGTTTGGTTGAATTTGCTTCAGTGGTTTCAGAGAAGAAGATGAAAATGTGAAGAGTTAACAGACGACGGACGCCAAGTGATGGCAGTAGCTCACATTGACCCTTCGGGTCAGGTGAGCTAATAAACTAGGGAAAAAATAAACTGAAAAAAAAAAAATTAAAATAGTTTATGACAAAAGAGTAACTGTGAAATAAAAATGGAAAAAATAAGTTGAAAAAAATATTAATATTAAATGCCAGAGGTCATTTCAAAATCAGAATTATTAAAAAAAATTATTTACCAATAATTCAGCTGATTATGAAATGCAAAATGTAGTTTATTTTATATCTGTACAACTGGGCATCAACACTGATGTACATTTATATTAGGTAAAAATTTTCAATCTAAAATATTAATGGGTCATGAACAAAATTTATAGATACATGTAAATCAATGGACAATTCCATTAATAAATGTATGGGAGGATTGGAGGGCACTTTTTTCATACCCCACTACCTATTCATATTTTTGTAAGGATTAAACATGAAAAGCCCCTTTCTGAACCCCATATAAACCACTCCATAATTTTTTTTTGCTGGAATAGCCCTAACTAGTCCTGGATTTTGACATCAAAACCATTTATATCAGGATCAAACAAACATAGTAGTTATTTAGTACCAGTATATTTATGTAAATACAGATAAAGTCAATTTACCAGGTAAAGGTATTTCTTTTAAAATAAATGTTTGGCAGTAAAATATTACCGTATTGGAACAAAACCCGATATTAGTACTAGGACTGGTACCATCAATGGAGAAAAGATTGAACTGTTACCATACAATAAACTTGATACTAACTTAGCTTGTACCAAGTTTACTGTATGGTAACAGTTCAATGCTTTTCTCCATTGATAGTACCAGTCCTAGTACCAATATGCGGTGCTGTTCACATACAGTCAATATGTACAATGTCATGTTCTTAATTGTTTGATTTGTATGTAAAGACTTAATTTAAGGAAGTACAGGAATTAAAAACTGTGCATCATTCTTGCGCATCTGACAAATAAATGGCTATGCAGAGTGCAGCATGATATGACTGCAGCATGTTGACCACTGAAATTTGAACAAGCGTAATTCAAAGTGAATGTGGACACAGTAAAAAGCTTGACACAGTAATTAGATGGACACAATAAAGAGCTTGATACAGTTACTAGCTGGACACAAAATAGTGAAAATAAAGCTTACAATGAGAATAATCTAAAGAAAAAATCCCATCAAAATCTGATGAAAAATAAAGATTTCACACATCTCTTATAATTGCAATTTTTGCCCCTTTGACCCCTTATAGCTCGAAAACAGTAAGAACTACGCAAAATCTGTTGACATACTGCTGAAAGCTTGTATCAAGAGGATTCCAAAGAAAAACATAGGTAATCAATGATTACAAAGTTCGCCTCGTTATGGCACATGGACACAGAAACCCTATTTGGCCAGGGTGCTCATTTACCATACCTTATGCATGTATACAAAGGCTAGGAGATCTCACCATGTACAGTAACCGAGACCTGAATTCGGACATAAAGGGTAAAGTGACCTAATTTTGCTTGTTGCTGACCTACCCTCAAAGATGCATGCACATGCAAGGTTAGATGATCCTACCATGTACAGTTACTTAGATATGAACTCGAACGTAAACTTGAATGTAAGTCAATCATGCGGAAAATATAGGTCAAAGTGACCTAATTTTACCTGGATGCTGACCTACTGCCAAAGATGCATGCACATGCAAGGTAAGATGATCCTTCCATGTACAGTTACTTAGATCTGAACTTGGATGTTAACTTGAATGAAAGTAAATCATTCGGAAAATATAGGTCAAAGTGACCTAATTTTGCCTGGATGCTGACCTACCCCCCAAGATGCATGCACATGCAAGGTTAGATGATCGTACCATGTACAGTTACTTAGATCTGAACTCGGACGTAAACTTGAATGTAAGTCAATCATGCGGAAAATA
>MJUU01041963.1:2876-27871 GCA_002080025.1 Modiolus philippinarum | reverse complement strand
TTTGCATATTTATGTTCGTCTTGACTAGACCTATACACTTGCCAAGTATCAAAAGTCTACCTTATATAGTTCAAAAGTTATAGCCAAGGTTAAAGTTTCGGACAAACAGACAGACAGACAGACAGACAGGACAAAAACAATATGCCCCCCGATCCTCGATCTGGGGGCATAAAAAGTTTGAGGAATGACAACTTTATAACTTAAACTGTCTTGATATAAACAGCACGTGTATACAAAAAAAATGTATTCCATGAAAAATATAGAAATGTAAAAAAAATATATATCTCTCATATATTAATAAGACTGGAATGATTTGCTGTTGTACACAAATATCGCATGCCCAAACGACAGACAATAGATCTTGAAAACATACTGTTAGTACGGAAAAACTTGATACAAATATTTGATATTTACTTAAGAATTATAGATTATTCGCGACTGAAAAAAATTAAAATTGTGCATCGTTTCAATTTTGAAATCATTCAACTTGTGCCCGCGGTTTGCTTTATGATCCAGATTTCAAAATTAGGTCTAATAAATAATATTTGAAGAAAAGGAGACTTTTTGGATATAAAACAAAACTTTTTAGGGTAGAAAAAAATGAATCCGTTCTGAAAACTACGAAGAAATAAAATACATACATGTAACTATAGAAAATGGAAATCTTTTGCATTACCGTATGTGCAAATGCATAAAATAGATTAATGTAAAAGAAGAAATTATAATCCAAATTCATAATTTATCAAAACTCGGAGACATAATTATAACTGGTTCTATAATATATCTCATTTTTTGTGTAATTTAGTATTTTTATTAAAAAGTTTACTACACAACATATTTTTCACCGAAAAAAAAATCATCATTTGTTGACAAAGTTTTATTCCTTATAACCGAGTTCGACCCGCTTCGACCCCTAAGGCGCGCAAATCATCATGTGCTATAATTTAAGGGCTTTATGAATATAACCAGCTTATTTTCCAGACGAAACCGGAAAGTACTTTATTCTTTGTTTAAACATGGATACCTGCAACATCAATTTTTAAAAAGTACACCGCTTTCTGCGTTGTCAACTCTGGAATTGTTGGCCGATTTTTATGATTTTTCCACTTTTTTATCAGGATTTCAGCGAGAATCTACCGAAATAGTCAAACGCAGTTAATGTGTACACCTGGAAGGTGAACTGCAAGTCGATCACCAATCGAGAAGTGTAGTCTGATAAGGTAATTTAATCAAGTGTTGAATCTTGTCGGCAACACACATAGGGTACAAAGATGACAAAACCAGTAGTTGGTCCCTTTTATCTTACAAAGGATGACCGTGGGTGACAAGAGGCGTTGTATATCTATGTATTATAAATCTATGATTCAACTGACACTTTATCAAATCACTTGCACTACGGAAACAGAAAAAGTGAAAAAGAATTCAGGACTCGTACCATCAGTTTAATGTATTAAAAATGTCAGTGAAATACCAACAACTGAACAATACTTGTAACAGCAGCAATAGAAAAGGTCAAGGCATTAATTAAATTTTGCTGAAAAACTAGACTCCAGACAAATCAAATATAAAAAAAAACTAAAGAGTATAAATTGATAAAGCATACGCCATAAACTGAGGCACATTTACAATACAGGGAAATACAATAAAAATTGGGTGCCGAATTTACCAGGTGCCAAAATATAACCAATACAGGTGCCGATTTCACCAGGTGCCGATTTTACCAGGTGCAGATTTAACTAGTATTCGAAATACAGACACCTACTCATTTCCCCTATCAGCTGCTCTGGAAATAAATGGATCTGTACTTAATTTCTCTAGTCCCTCTTCTGCTCTCTTCAGCAACTTCATTCGTTCAGCATGCACTGCAAGGTGCGAGCTGAGATCTGACAACACATTTTCTTTGTTTGCATTCTCTGTTTGGATTGTTCGAACCATTCTGTCTTTTTGCTCATGCCTAGATAACCTTGATGATGCATTGTTTGAAACATTTGAAGACATCTATTGCGTGAATATTTAAACTGTTTCCTAACTTTTCAAGTCAGGACACATTTCTGGCGCCATTTGTAAACAATCAAGCGTAAATTCAGGACCCGAGTCGGTGAAAATTCCGTGAGAACAATAAAATTACATGTATTCTAACTTATCTTAAATCGAAATAAATTACAAAAAGAGGCCAGGTTGGGAAATCAATTAAAGAAAAGGTATATACAATATTTATAACAACAACTGATTTTAAATTATATAATATTTATAATATTTACGAAAGAATACCGCCCTTACCCTAAACGGTTTTCATTTAGTTAGCCACAATCGTTTCCGGTTTGTTTTATTTTCATTTTCTAATTTGAAAGTACAAGATGTCAATGCAATGGAACCAAGAAACAAAAGCTAAATTAAATGAAAAGGTTACAACAAACGTGTTAGATATGGGTTCCCTGGCAAGACAAATGGTTAGATCATCCAGATCAAATGAGGTAAATGATTACCCTTTCCCCACACTACAAGGGTTTGTTACGAAAGAAATAAAGCTCCAAAAGCTCCAACCCACTGAAAAAAACTTTTTTCCAGTGGGCAGTCTGCGCCAAAAACTTTTTTCATAACAAGCCCTTCGGGCTAGTTAAGGCAACAGATTTACTAGTTCAAATCCCATTTTACTAGTCCAAAAAAAAAGAAAAATTTTTCCGTGATGAAAGGAAACGCAAATAGAAAATGCAATATAAAATTTCTGCAACAAAAAAATTATTGCTAGTCCTGTCAGACTAGTGGTTGAAAAAATTTACTAGTCCAAAATCAAATTTACTAGTCTCGGGCATCGGACTAGTGCCTAACAGAGCAGACTGAGTGGGTTGGAGCTTTATTATTTTTTCATAACAAACTCCTGTGCCCACACGGCCAAACAAAGGAGGGATCTGTATTTCAAATAAAATCAAATCAAATCCAAAAGCTATATTTGAAGTCGGCATATTAAATAAACAATAAACATAAGCTATCATGAGCTTTTAAAACTGACATTTTACATGACAAAAAATACAAATAACACATACAGTGCAAATGTAGGTTCTCATAACATCATGGGTTCCATGATATCGTGGTAAACATGTGTGTGCACGTTCTTTTCAACTAAATTTTTAATTGTGACATCACTGTTTCTATGTAGCTACGTACCNTTTAGCTGTACTGTTAGTTTCTGCAGTTGAAACGAAAATTTTCTTTCTGTTTCACAACTTTAATTGACATCACATATAATTTAATTACACGAGATAGTTGTTACCAGTGGCCACAGGTGACTTCATTCAGGTGGGTGTCACAGGTAATCTTGTTAATTAGGACAATCAACAAGACATGATACATACCTTTGTTTAATTACCTACAGTGACATAACAAAGGTATCTGTTACCGCTAGTAAAGGACATGCTTATTTTTCCAAAATTTCTTTGCAACATTTTCTATCTCATTTATTTTTATTTTGTATATGAAAACTTTTTCACATGCAGAATGTTTCACCATGAACGAAATCAATATTGAACATGTAAGAAAAAAATCGCATTTTTTTTCTTTTTCTTTGTGTATTTCCTGAAATGAAAATAATTTTATTGCAGTCTGCTACTAAAAGCAAATCAGTTAAAAAAAAAGTAGCTTTCGAAAATTGAAACACTCTGGAATTTATACATAAGGCTGTCCACAGCATAACTTGTAGCTTTACATAGAGAAGAAATCTATACTTGTAACCATTTGTTTTTCGTCTTCAAACTACATTTTACTGACACCTATTGCATTTTCTTTTCATTAATATTTCATTAATATTTGCCACTTCAGAGTCGTCCTGCATGGTTCTGATGGCAAATCTCCACAACAGACTTTTTTCAGCAAAAATGTCTAAAGTAACATTCCAATGCTTTGGCCTATGTTTTTTCAAACATGCCATACGGTCGCATGACTAAAGTTAAACTTTTTGTAGTTTGTAGTTTGTATCAATGCAATGTAGTGATGAACTGTCCTACAAAGTTCTGAACCCAGCCTTTAGGCTATTCATATTCAAGCAGTTTTAGAAGGCCACAGGGCTTACATCTGTCACAGTGACCTAGACGTTATGGTGCTGTGTATTGCTGGTTCCCGACCATGCGGGAAATGCCTTGTGTATATATCTTGTTGAAATCATTCACATGTTATGGTCATATTGTGAAAAACTGTGTAAAAACTTTTCTGCAATCAAGGATTTGAAAATTTTTGCTTAAATCTACTTTCAATCATGCTTGTGTATTGCATCTACTGCGCCTCTGCATGTCTTGCTGTTGCAATGAAAATAATTTGTGGCCTTACATGTGAGATGGTGAAATAAATCGTTTTGGTCGTATAAAAGGAATTATTTATATTTTCATTTAATATTCAACATTTTACCATCAAACACCAAACATTACAGAATTATTTTAGGTATGTCCAGTGTCACCTGGAAATCGATGTGTATTCCAATAAAAGTTATCTTTCGTAAGTCTTTAAAAAAAATGCTGAAACAAAATACAAAATTTTAGGAATAAAAATAAGATACAACAATAAAATATGATTTTAAAAGTTTAATAAATGTGAATGCATATATAACTGCCTCAAGTTCTATGCATTTTAGCATTTTAGCGGTAATTTTATTTATTTCAAAAAATACATTTCAGTTTGAATAAACATCGCAAAAATGTTAATCTGACCCCCTGCTATGTGTACACGTGTTGGAAGGTGCTCAGGTAAGTTTGTCAGGTCACCTGTGCTGTGTAATACGATGAAAACAAGTGCCGATTTTCAGTTACACAAATAGAAGAAACTGCGGCTAATAGCCGCAGTTTTGTAGTTCGATGATCGTCCACCAGGCGGCGCTTTAGTAATTGGAAAGTCGTCAATTGTGTTTTTTTTTCCATCAAAGTAATCCAATAATCAATTGGTGTTTGTTTGTAGTTGTTTTTTAAGCATTTAATTACACATTTTAAAACGATATATGGAAAACATAAATTATACAAACCAAATCAGAGCAGATTCCGAAAAATATGGGTATACTTTAGAACAATGTATCAAGCCAGATAACGACATACAAAAGGGCTTCCTTACGAAGCAGGTAACGGTTGGCGTATTTGTAGACTTTCATTTGATAAGCTTTATAAGCATGGACTTAAAAAAAATACTACAATTAGGTATCAACGGTAATATGCTGGCATATGTAAATGCCAATTGAAGCAAAATAACTTTAAGCCTATTTAAGCAAAAGAACGACAGATCAAGCAATACTACTTACCGTTATCAGAGACATATAATTATGTCTCTGCTGTTATTGAGTGGGAAAAGAACACAAATACATGAATTGGTACCTTTCTGTAATTTTCCACATGAATAAATAAAATAATACTCATAATGACCGCTTCTATGACTAGGTATCTAATTTTTTAATGAGTACCGAATTGTCCAACAAAAGTCCCGAAATGTCTAGTACCGAGTACCGAAATGTCCCAGTCAGTACAGAATTGTCCAGGTACCGAAATGTCCAGGTACCGATATGTCTAGGATTCCCCCACACTATAAGGGTTTGTTACGAAAGAAATAAAGCTCCAAAAGCTCCAACCCACTGAAAACAACTTTTTTGCAGTGGGCAGTCTGCGTCAAAAACTTTTTTCATAACTAGTCCTTCGGGCTAGTTAAGGCAACAGATTTACTAGTTCAAATCCCATTTTACTAGTCCGAAAAAAAAGAAAAATTTTACCGTGATGAAAGGAAACGCAAATTTAGCATGATGTCTAGAAAATGCAATATAAAATTTCTGCAACAAAAAAATTATTGCTAGTCCTGTCAGACTAGTGGTTGAAAAAATTTACTAGTCCAAAATCAAATTTACTAGTCTCAGGCATCGGACTAGTGCCTAACGGAGCAGACTGAGTGGGTTGGAGCTTTATTATTTTTTCATAACAAACTCCTGTGCCCACACGGCCAAACAAAGGAGGGATCTGTATTTCAAATAAAATCAAATCAAATCCAAAAGCTATATTTGAAGTCGGCATATTAAATAAACAATAAACATAAGCTATCATGAGCTTTTAAAACTGACATTTTACATGACAAAAAATACAAATAACACATACAGTGCAAATGTAGGTTCTCATAACATCATGGGTTCCATGATATCGTGGTAAACATGTGTGTGCACGTTCTTTTCAACTAAATTTTTAATTGTGACATCACTGTTTCTATGTAGCTACGTACCAGGATATTTGGAGCTACCAGTAGTACATTGCACAATTCAAGCATTCATATTATTTTTAGCTCACCTGGCTATTCCAGGGTGAGCTTTTGCCATCACATGGCGTCCGTCGGCCGTCCGTCCGTCATTCTTTCAAAAATCTTCCCCTCTTAAACTACTGGGCCAAATGAAACCAAACTTCAACTGAATCACCACTAGGGTATCTAGTTTCAAATTTATTATTATCCATTTTCCAGGTCAAACAACATGGCCGCCGTTACTAAAACTAGAACATAGGGGCATACCTGTCAACCTCTGAAAGCCCAAATGAGGGTCATGACCCTCATTTGAACATGAAAATGAGGGTCATAGCGCGTAACAAACTTTTTGTGATAAAACATTTGGAAGTCTTGGGTGTTATACACATGTTACTGTCTATCATTTTCTATTGGACCATTTGTCAAAGTATTCCAGCATGATGTTTTACAACTTTCTAGCTCATTTCTGTCAGTGTTTCAATATCAGCAAATTTAAGAATATATTGAATTGATCATGGGTTATTCCTAACAAAAACTGATTATGTAACATCACAACAGAACACATATTAATTGTACGTCAGTTCTGAACTAGTTCTACTATTTTTATAAATAAAAAAAGACTTCTTTAATGATGAATAATATACAGGACCAAACAAATTTTAATCAAATGGTAATCTCCGAAAATCAATTATTCAAGTGCAGTGCAAATGGCATTGCTTCCAAAATTTTTGATCTTTTAGTACAAAACAAAGCTGCCGATTTGAACTTCCACATCACTGAGTCACATTTCCCCCACCTGGCCTTTATTTTTTTATCAAATGTCATATTTACGAACTTTACTGAATAAACAACTCATCCCAATTAGTGTTAATTGAATGTTTTCTAAGAGTTCACGCTGTCTTTGTTTACATCGATTCAGAATGCTTCAAAATAATTGAAAACTCCCGATGATTCCGAATGCTTTTATTTTCTAATATACGGCACGATTCCGGTACGGCATAATTCCGGGTGAACATAACGAATTCCGTGACATGGTGGGTGTCATTAGAAATACGGGTGAAGGGTCAAAATTACGGGTGTAACCCGACGAATCCGGGTCAGTTGGCATGTATGCATAGGGGTAGATTGCAGTTTTTAGTAAATAACTCGAAAACCATTATAGATATAAAAAATTTGACTAGGTAAAAATGTTCAGCACGACAAGATCTACCCATCCTGCAATTTTGACGAATATCTGACGACCCATTTTAGAGTAATTTCCCTTTTTCCGTAAAATTTTCAAAATTTTGATATTTTGAATTTTTTATTAAAAATACTATGACAGAAAGAGATTAAGTTTAGACTGCAAAAATGTCCAGCATAGGAAGATCTACCCACATGGCAATTTTGAAGAAAATCTGAATACCCATATAAAAGTTATTGCCCTTTATAAGTCAGATTTTTTGTGATTTTATATATTTTGTCCTATATTTCAAAAAACATTTGAGATGGAGGTAAAGTTTAAATTGCAAAAATGTTCTGCATATCAAGATCTACCCTCATGGAAATTATGAAGAAAATCCAAGTACCCATATTGGAGTTATTGCCCTTTATTGGTCAAATTTTTCATGAATTTATACCTTTTTGTCTTATAAAAACAATTTGAGATAGTGGTCAAGTTTGAATTCCAAAAATGTTCAGCATGTAAAGAACTACATTTTATTGAACATGGTCTAGTTGTCCAACATCTTCTTAGATGGCTGCCAGAGGGGAACTTAGTTTACCATTTGAGCCCTTGGGAAAACATTTTCTAAGATCTCATTTTGAAAACTATTAGGCCAATTCTAAGCAACCTTGGTCACAATAGGTTTTAGTTGGCCCCTTTGAGAAAATTGTCCTGCAAGTCCTCATCACATCCAAGATGGCCGCCAGTGGGGACTCAGAGAAAACATTCGAAGATATTCTTCTCTGAAACAACAAAGCTAATTTTATCCAAACTTGGTCATGAGAGTCCTTTGGTGGTCCCCTTTAAAAATGTGTCTGGCAAGTCCACACTTCATCCAAGATGGCCGCCAGCTGGGAACTTAGTTTAACATTGTTCCCTATGGGAAAACGCATTCAGAGATCTTCTCCTTTGAAACTACTAGGCCAATTGGAACCAAACTTAGTCACATTAGTCCTTAGTTGGCCCCCTTTGAAAAATGTATCTGCATCACATCCAAGATGGCCGCCAGAGGGGAAGATAGTTCAACATTGGACCAGATGGGAAAGCATTCACAAAAATTTTCTCCTCTGAAACAACAAAGCCAATTTGATCCAAACCTGGTCAAAACAGTCCTTTGGTGGTCCCCTTTAAAAATATGTCTGGTAAGTCTGCACTTCATCCAAAATGGCCACCAACGGGGACCTTCGTTTAACATTATACCCTATGGGAAATAAAACACATTTAATGATATTCTCCTCTGAAACTTTTAGACCAATTGGAACCAAATTGAGTCACAATTGTCCTTGCGTGGTGTCTTTAGGGTTTGTGAATTTTTATTCCTACCTAAGTTGGTCCTCTTCAAAAAAGGTGACCAGTAAGTCTTTACCGTATCCAAAATGGTTGTCATCAGGAAATATAGTTCAACTTTGAAGCAAGTAACATCAAGGTCTATTAACATACTTGGAAAGGAGACCCTTAATTATTTAGGTTATTTGGACTGTCTATGTCAGTAATGGCCCAGGTGAGCAATACATGCTCTTGAGAGCCTCTTGTTTCATTCGTGTGATTAAAAATTCTTCACTTATTTCTTTTGGTTTTGAATTTACAGATTCCTGAGATACTTGACCTGGCATGTATAAAAACATCTGTGCCCCAAATAGTACAAGTAGAATATTTTTTGTTGCTACATTGTATTGCAGGAAACATAAACAAAAAAGTTTTGCGCCTCATGGGCAGGAGACTCTTATTGCAAAAAAAAAGGATTTATTTTTGGTAGTCTTACATACAGGGCCTTGTGACTGATTTTGAAATTTTATCAATACATATACACAAATTTGGAAATCACAAAGTGTATATGCAATGATAGTTGGTGCTAAATCTTGTATTGGGTTTGTGGTAGTGCATTCATGTCACTTTATATTCATTTTCTAGTTTTCATGTTCCTGAACCAACAAATGATGAAATGTTGGTATTATAAGTGTGCATACATTTTAACATCAATCACTTATAAATCTTACATATGTACTTGTGTAAGTTAACATACTTATACTGTCATGACTGTGAGTGAAAAAGTGTAATGAATATAATAGTTCTTATTGTTTTAAACTTTATATTTACAGCTTCTTGCTCAAGCAGCCAAAAATTTTGCTTGCCAAGAACAAATCATACAGAATTCTGCTCAGGTGAGTACTCACTTAACACACTTAGCTGTTTAGTAAAATGTGTTATGGAGTAGATGTTCAACATTTCCAAAAATATAACAACATACATGTAGAAGCTTGTCATAAATCACAGCTATCCACATCTGTGAACATTGTTAAAAATTGCTACGTCATTATAATCACATAAATCTATAAAGTGTTTATGGACATTTTTTTAGAATGAAAGGCAGGCCCCTGTGGCTGAGATATATAATAATAAAAAACTCTTTAGACACAGTAAACAAAGATTTAATTTATATTCTCTAATTTTTGTCCTGTTTTCACGCTTCCTGAACAGTGGGGGAAATACATTTCTCCTCTCTAGAGAGAATGTTGTTCTCGGCAAGTGATTGGATGAAATTCAATTATGACGTCAAATTTGTTTGCCGTGTTCTTACTTTACCATTTTGACGTCATGAAAAAAGATGTCCATGCCTGATGATGTCACAGTCAAAGAACTCATTTATTTCGGATCATCACAAAAGGGGGGTTATTTTTTTTGTCCAAAATCTCCTTGAAATCATAAGAGAAATAAAATCCACAATTGTATCTCGTGAGAAATGACATTTCTACACTCTTGAGGGTTAAATTTTCAAATATTTTAAATGCTTGACAAGCCTTGCGTTTAAAAATTTGAAAATTTAACTATCTCTAGTGTAGAAATGTCGTTTCTCCTGTCATTGCTGTTATGGATTCTATATCTAACAAACATCTGAAAATCTCATTTTAAAGCTTTCTGTGACAGCTGAGATTCAGACAAAACACATTGAAATTTTCATATTTTGCATTTATGGATCACAGAACTTGGGTTTACAGTAGTTGATTAATTATACATTATCCCAATTCTTTTTCTAGATTGAGATCTCATTTTTAGCCATTTTTCCACCTAAATTTACACAGAATGCACTGGGAAAATAGGGAAAGGCAATTTTTTGCTAAATAGAAATGAACTTTTTATCTGTGAGAATTTGATGTATTTTGTGAACAGATACTTTATGATGTAATTTATTGTTTACAATAAAAAATGTACATGTCACCATGCTTTGAACAGTGATATTTTACAAAGTTTTCAGATTAAACATTATTTACAGTTAAAGGGAGTTAATTCACAGCAAAGTAAACGAAATATGATGTTTCACGTATGTCATTCAATTATGACGTCACACAGGAAAAGCTGTCAAATTACTGTTTCGGCCCAAAAATCAAACATACCAGTGTCAGACTCTTTATTTTTCTAATGCGCTATTTAATTGTGCAGTGCAACAGTGTCTGTCTACATTAAAAGACAAAAATTAGAATATTCTAGTGCCAACTTCTGACAACAGTTGCCACAGTACAAATACATATACATGTAATGCCATAGTTCCAGTTGGCATTGATTGATTCATGTATTTTTATTGTGGTGTATACAAACCTTAAATTTATAATTATAAAGGTTCTTGTTTATTTGTTTTTAGTCTTTAACAAAGATGCAGCATATAACAACAGTGTTAGAAGATCAGTAAGTAGGAATATTCAGATTTATGCACATTCATGACATTTATTAAGACATTTATATGAAATTGGGAGTGTTGTTATCTACATGTATCAAGCTCTAGTTTGAGTTTGAGATAAGTTCCAGTAAACTCTTTGGTTATTAAAGAACAATTTGTATTGAACTGGTATTGGTTTTATATAGTTATCATCATGATGCATGACTAGGATTTAAGTTTAAATCTTTGTCATCCAAATATGTTCACCATTGTTGTCGAGCTGTCATTGCAAGCTGTAAGGAATGGCTCAAATGCCAGATAAAAACAATACATGGAGAGAGTTCCTGAAATGCTTTATGTATATGACATTTTGACTTTATGTGTAACATTAAACTTGAATACAAAGAGACGTGTCAATTCTAGTCCTACAATGGCTCATTTTCCCATTCANGCTGGTTTCTGGCCTTTACTCTCTCTCTTCACATGTGGTGCGGGAAGGAGCAGACGTTTGTAAATTGTGTTGAGCGTGAAAAGTTGAAATAATAAGTATTTCTTGGTACATTTGTGTTTTTGTTCTACCGGAGCTACATAAAATGGTTGAGAACTTAAAATTTGTTTACAGGATGGTGGATTATTTCCGAAATTTAACATTTCAATGAAAGTTTGATTTCTTTTGAAGTTGTTCCCCTTTGAACGAGATATCGATTTTTCCCCATATTTGTGNTGTGTCTGGCTTGTCTGAACAGATTCAAGATTGGCATTCAACATTGGTATTATTATTTTTGACTGTATTTGTCAGCAATGGCCCAGGTGAGCGATACAGGCTCTTGAGAGCCTCTTGTTATTTATGTCTTCTGAAAGACAATTACAGAAGCAAATTGACAAATTAAGGCTTCCCCCACTTTTAACACCACCTAGAGTTCCAATATTGCTCAGTGACAGCAAAGGTTTTAATATTCAACAGCAAGTCTGTGTAAATACAGAGACTTTTCTACAGTTTTGGTGTGAGTCTGGGGCAACTGTAGACAATAGATTAAAATTTCTAAAAGAAAATTTGGAAAATAAGCTCCAAGAATTACAATTAGTTACTTTGTACGTGTGGGTAGGTACATGTGTGTTTTTGTTCTACCGGAGCTACATAAAAGCTCACCTGACCCAAAGGATCATTGTGACCTATTCCTAACCCTTGGACTTGGTCATCCATCTGTTAGCTTTTCACATTTTCATTTTCTCCTCTGAACCAATGAAGCCAATTCAGCCAAACTCTATTTGAAGGTCCTTCAAAAAGAATGCCGATTTCATTCAAATCTGCCAAAAAATATGGCTTCCACCTAAGAACATACAAAATGTAGTTTAACATTGGACCAGCAGGAGAAAAAAACATCATTTAAAGCAAATTTAAAAATGTACTAGAATGATAAAGAGAAGGGCTTTTAAAAACATGGATCATTTCATTCCAATTCCACAAAAAAAACATAGCTGCAAGGGCGGAATATAGATTAACATTTACCATATGGAAAAATCAAACTTTGATCATGTCCTCTGAAACCCCTGAGCAAATTCAACCAAACTTTAAAGGAGTGTTGTTCAGGAGGTCCTTATTTCATTTGAATCCGATAAAAACACAACTGCCAGTGTGGAACATAGTTTCAAATTTGACTCTATAGGAAAATTATCATTTTCAAATCTGCTCTGAAACTATTGAAACATATTTAATTAAACTGTACTATGATGTAAGGAAGGGCTTTACAAAGATTTGTCATTTCCTTCCAATTCAACAAAAATATGGCTACCAGTGCCTTAGTTTGACGTTAGCCCTATTGGAAACTCATATTATAATCATCATCTCTTCTCGGACCCTTGAAGCATAATCAACATAACTTTATAGCCAGCATGGAACACAGTTTAACATTGGACCCTATGGGAAAACATCATTTTCATCATTTGCTAAGGCATTTTGTCAGATAGATATGATGGAAACTCATTAAATAAATGCTAATTATATTTGGATCTGATAAAAAAAAAAACATACTGGCATGGAACACAGTTTAACATTGGACCCTATGGGAAAATCATCATTTTCATCATCTGTTATTAAGCATTTTGTCAGATTTTTTATATAGGCTCAGTCTCTGAGCCCCTAGTTTTATTTACTCCAGAAGCTCAATAATGCAAATAGTTCCAGAATTGTGTCCGCTTGATAATTGTCTACTTCATATCCAAGGATTTATAAATACATGTTATATGACAATAACAACTCACATTTGGAAATCTTAAATATAAAGCCTGAATCATTCAAGAAACCTTTGTGTGTCAAAAATAATTCAAATCAGTGGAACATTGGCACATAAATGTCTCCTCCTCTAGATACTCTGGACACCAGTCAGCTGAATCTTGATCTTGTGCTGAACATATATCTTAATATTGTGTTGTTTTGTTGATACCATAACCATTTATATACGTGTTCATGCAAATAAAATGTCTATTGTCTATAGACTAATGGGAAAGTGCTAGAAAGTTAGTATAACTCTTATAAGCTTTGAAATTAGCAAGTGTTACATAAAAAACATACACATTGTTTTCCTTTATATTATACAATATTTTGTTTATACTTATATCAAACTCTTTATTTTTCAGGCAGTCTACTATAGGGAGAAGGTAATTATTTAATGGTTTTTTTTTGGTTTATTATGTCTAGCTGCTTTAGAAAGTTTTCATACTTGGAGCACAATAAAACCTTTTTAAGGTGTCTGCTGGGTATTATTTTCCTATTATAGAAATTTGTGAAATTTTCTGTGTAGAAACATAATTGTGTTACTGTTCAAAATATAAAATAAAATTTGGGGGTCACCGTGCATTTAAGCGCAAAAACTGAAATTGAAATTTTCATGATTTTACATAGAAATGTTAGGGAAAATGGTTATATGAGAGGATAGCTTGAAAAATTTATTATAGATTTTGTTCATACTTTGCATGTCTTTTGAAATCATTATATAGTTTATATATAAAAAATAAAAAATAGGGGTCACCGTTGAAATAAGACAGATATATTGCAAAATGTTAATTTCTCTAGTGATATCTATGTTTAATTCTTTTATCAAATTATCTCCCTTGTATAATTTCTGTGTTTCGGAAATCCAGCTTCAGATTTAAAGCTTTTGTGTTTTTTAGTCCACATTTTTGGAATGAAAATGTTGGAAAAATGATTAGGAATAATATTTCTAAATACCTTGGAACGTTCTTTATATTTCAAATAACTATTTTGTTAAATCTTGAAATGAATGAAACCCAAATGAACAAGTATAAGACAAGAATGGCGGAATAATACCACTGAGACACCTTAAATATAAATAACAACTAATTTTTTATATAACTGCAATATTTAGGTTTATTGTATAGCAACTTAATATTTCCTGGAGAAAGCAACCAAAAATAAGTGTGCATACCCTAGCACTTAATGTCCAGCTTCAAGAAGTGAATATTTTTTTTAAAATGCTCTCAGGGAAAGGTCAAGGTCAAATTTCTACACAATACATGTGATAGTGACTCTGGTGAAGTTTTCATTTAAGTCCATTTCTCAACAACTACACATTATATGACATTACATTACAATGACGTTTCATCAAATTAATTGCCTTGATCAGTACTACCTAAATCATTGACAAAACTACATTTTAGCCTTCAATGACTTTGTGTAAGTATTGTGCTAAAGACTATTTCCTAACTACTTGTATTGTAGCAACATGGTATTTCACAGTAAGATTAATCTGAACAGAACTACCCATTTTATTAACAGTTGGGTCTATGACCTACATTTTATGCTTCAATGGCTTTGTTAAATTTTGCATTTATTATTTTTTTCCCTCAGCAACTACACATTATAAGACAATCATGTTTCCTCAAATTATTCACTTTGATTAGAATGTACTACCCAAATCATGGATAAGCAAGTGGCTTTGACCTATATTTTATGCCTAAGTGACTTGTTAGATTTTGTGTTTTAAATACATTTTTCAACAACTACACAACATATCACAATGATGTTTTATCAAACCAATCAACTTGGTGATACAGTAATTAAATAATTCTTGGATAATTTGGGGACTTTGACCTACCTTTTATGCTGGAATCGACTTTGTTAAATTTTGAGATTAGGTCTATTTAAGAAATAATTCATGGCAGGTATATGGTTATTATCATTCAACCATAGGCTGGGCATTTATATTCAAATTCAACCCAGAGCATTAGCGAGGTGTTAAATTTACGAATATCAAGGCCCAGCCCATAGTTAAATGACAATAACCATATATCTGCCATGAATTATTTTGATTCTAATATGACAGAAAATGGAATTTTTCATTCTGAAGCGACATAGGAGAAGACAGATTTCCCGTTTCCTTGCTGTCTGTGTTTATGACGTCACAATACACAATCTGAAGTTTTCAAACAGATGCAAGTTCAAAATCCAAATCGAAAGCAAAACGATACACATTTACATCTCTAAATGGCATGATTTAGTTAAAAAAATCTTCTCAAAATTTATTTCCATAAAAAAATAAGACGAATAAGATTAAAAACATGGTTATTCTGCATCCCTTTTACTCTTAATCCGACACCACTTGATGAGCATGTGCGAATTATATGGTTTTCAAGTATTATACTGGTTGACGATTAACAAAAGGCAATGCTAGAATTCTAAGCAATTACTGTACATATTACATCAAAATGTTCAACAAATTAATCACCATAGTTCGTACATGTACTACATTATTCATAGATAATTTTATAACCTGAGCTATATTTTATGCTTCAGTGACTGTAGTTTGGATTTTTGACCGGGTTTTCCATCGGAAAAATCCGGTTATTAAAATGGTGAAAATGGCGGGCGGGCGGCTGCCAAATGGGTACATCATTTGTCCGGAGCAAATCTCCTACAGTATTTGATACAGGAAGTTTTTATTTTGCAGATCAATTGTACATATATCGAAGGTGTGCATGGTACTTTGATTTTGATTTTTGATAATTTTTGTGAAAAATATCAGTTGTTTAACTTAGTCATTTTTATGTCAAATTTTTAACAAAAGGGTACCCCCTTTGTCCGGAGCAAATCTCCTACAGTATTTGAGACAGGAAGTTTTTATTTTGCAGATCAATTGTACATATATCGATGTGCATGGTATTTTGATTTTTGATAATTTATGTGAAAAATATCAGTGGTTGAACTTAGTCATTTTTACGTCAAATGTTTAACAATAGGGTACCCTTTGCCTACAGTTTAGTAGACAGGAAGTTTTTATTTGCACAGTACTTTTATTTTCCTTTTTGATTAAAATCCAAGTTGCTGAACTTTCAGAAATAGGCTACTTTGGTGGGAGGTTTAACATTGAAAATTAATGAAAATTATAAGGACATTTAAAATATTCAGGGTCAACCCATGTGCAAGATTTACTGTCAATGTGAAAGAAAACCCGGTTTGCTGTCACATTGACAGCTTTCCTCTTGTTAAGGTCCATTACTCAACAATATTATAAAAAAAAATCATCTGTTATATTTATTAAACAAAAGTTACAGTACATTGCAACACAGTGACATGGAACTAAATTTTATGCCCGATTGATCCAGATTTTCTGTTGTGATTAATTCATTGGCAAGGCATCCATGTCTTATAGACACATTCTCTTGTTTTTCAAAAACAAAAAAATCAGCCCATGGCTCTCATGTTTGCAACATCCATTTATATAATAGGTGCAAATATCTATATGACTTATAAATATGTGATAAAATATTATACCAGAAGGGTTTTAACAAATCAGTTAAAACTGTTTGACAGAGAATATTCAGAGATAATAAGGAAGGGAAAAATTAAGTACAGTTCTGCACTGAAAAAAAATGGCAGACAGAGAAAGTGAAATCAACAACAAGAAATCATTAGAAGGAGAAAACACCACAAAATCAAAGAAAGTACACAGTTTGGTGCAGAGAAAGATTTAAATAAATAAGATGACACAAACCAAGTTGCTCTTGATCAACAATTTATATACATGACAATGTACACAGTCGCTCTCAGTAGCTGAATGAAAATGTTTATGTAGCCAAGTTCTTCTTCTAAACAAACATATTTTTTTCTCTTTTTCAGCATGAGTGCTATTGATGATATTCAAGATCAACTGAAACAAATTAAGAGATGAAACAGATGGCTATTGGTTTTGTAAGAACTGGATTCCCATGAGAAATATTGAACACTGGATGATAAATGCTCAGTATATGTGAACAGAGACACACGGGAGACACAATAACATATTTGTTGTGCAATATTACAATATATATATATGAAAATATTTATATTTGAAATATGAATATAATTCTATGAAATGTTATGCTTGCATTGAAATGATTATTTTCAGTCATGCTAAATGAATGATGATGCAGTAGTAGACTCTCTCATGATAATTTCGGAGTATATCATTGTTTTTGATGGAAATTGAGGATGTTTTTTAGCTCACTTGGATATGCCAGGGTGAGCAATTGCCATCACTTGGCTTCTGGCGTACAACGTCTGTCTGTCTTTCCATCCATCATCAGGCTGTTGTAAACTTTTCAATCAATCATCTTCTCTGAAACGGCTGGGCCAATTGGAACCAAACTTGGTCACAATAGTCCTTGAGTGGTCCCTTTTGAAAATGTGTCCGGCAAGTCAGCATGTCATCCAAAATGGCCTCCAGCAGGATCTTTGTCAAAAATTGGACCCTATATTTAAAGATATTCTCCTCTGAAACTACTTTACCAATTGGAACCAAACTTGGTTATAATGGTCCTTAGGTAGCCCCTATTAAAAATGTGTGTGGTAAGTCTGTAACATATCCAAGATAGTGAATGTTGTTTTACTGCGGATAACATCTGACTTTCCTATAAATCTTGCTATTGTTAAAGATAACCTGTCTTCACAGGTAAACTGTTTGTTCATATTCCCATTGTTACAACAACTTTCATTCATGCCTTAAGAGTTTCATCCTCTTGGAAAATTCCATCAAACTGATTAAATGACTTCAAAGGGATTAAAATGATGAGAAAAGTTGGGAATGGTCCTCATGCAAGTCCACACGTCATTCAAGAGGGCCAGCAGTGGGATCTTTGTCAAAAATTGGACCATATATTCAAAGATCTTCTCCTCTTAAACAACTGGGCCAGTTGGACCCTAACTTAGTCACAATGGTTCTTAGGTCGCCCCTTTTAAAAAAGTGTGTCACTTCTTGGTCACAAAAGTCCTTGGTTGGTCCCCGTTAAATATAGTGAGCATGTTATCTAAGATGGCCGCCAGTAGGGAACTTGCACAAATTGGACAATATATGCAAAAATCTTCTCTCAAAATACTGGGCCAATTGGAACCAAATTTGGTCATAATGGTCCTTATATATAATATAATTATTAGGGCATCGAGATGCAGGTGTCCTACAGTTTTCACTTTGTCCGTCCGTCCGTATGTCCGTCAACAATTTTTTTGGTCAAAGTTTTCTGGGCTTTAACGGGTGGGAATGGTTTCATATTTTGTCTGAAGCTTTATGATGATGAGTTGTATCGTGTAAGCAATTTTTAGGTTTGCCGTGTCACTACTCCCTGTTTGCCGATACTTTAGCTTTTTATTATACCACTTTTTGGATGAAAATTTTTAGTCCAAGTTTTCTTGGCTTCTACAACTGGGAATGATATAATATTTAGTCTAAAGCTTCATGATGATAAGTTGTAACGTGTAAGGTATTTCAAGGTTTGCCATGCTACTACTTCCTGTGTGCCGATATTTTAACTTTTTATTATACCACTCTACGGATGAAAATTTTCGTCAAGGTTTTCTTGGCCTCTACAACTGGGAATGATTTGTTATTTGGTGTAAAGCTTTGTGATGATGAGTTGTATGGCAGGGTTCGACATTAACGGTTGTCCGATTGCCCGGGGCAAGTAAACTCCAAATTCGGACAAGTAAAACTTGCACCTAACTTGTCCAATCGGGCAAGTAAAAAAAATTATGCTTATCATGCTTATACCATCATTTTAACTGTTGATAGATTGATATCTTGAGATCGTACATTTTTTTAAAAAGAAAAAATTCCAAATGCGGAAATAGAGAGTTCTATTTCTAAAGTTGTTGGTATTGGTCAGCTGTGAAATTATCAATCGGCACTTCTCTGGAGTCTTTTAATAGGCGATGTCAAATCTGAGACAACACGAATGTATGATCACGCTTCCTGTTCCTGACAAGAATTTGAGCAGCCAATCAAAATGTTACAGTAAGTATCGGTGTATAAGATGTTTACAAGCTACTTTCATTTCGGCTTGTAGTTTCAGTGGCCTTTTATGTCTATTCCCCGGCAGTCATGCTCCACCGATTTTGAAATTTTGCACTGTTTATCAGATGTTTAAGTTTTTTCTTGTGTCCGTTTAACATAAACCACTCATAGAAGCCCATTGATATTTGGTATGCAGTTGCATTATCATGATTGTGATCAGTTGTGATTACTGATACATTTGGTATCATGGCTGCTGCTGAGGATCAGTGTGCAGATTCATGCTATGCATGGGAAAGGGGAGACATATTCTGTGTCAACAGTTTATTTAATTGTACATGTATATATGATTATGAAGCAGAAAATTCATTTCACTGTGGTTATAATATCTCACCCACAATACAATTGCAGAATTAAAATAAATAAAAAGGAGTATTTCCCCAAAAAATCCCAAACTGAATGTTAATTTTAAAATATTTTCATAAACAAATGTTGATAATTTGGTACAGAGGAAGTGACTGCCTATTGCGCCCCCCTGCGTTCAGCAGTCCCTCTAGTTAGGTGGCCCCTTTTAAAGTAGTCGGCAAGTCGGCATCATATCCAAGATGGCCGCCAGCAGGAAAAGTGGTTTTAACATTGGACCCTATAGGGAAACATACTCAAAGATCTTTTCAGCTAAAAGTACACAGCCAATTGGAATCATACTTGGTGACAATGGTCCTTACTTTGTCCCCTTCTTAAAATGTGTTGGACATGTCCACATAGCATATAAGATGGCGGCCAGCGGGGAACATAATTTAACATTGGACATTATGGAGAAATGTATTTAATATCTTCTCCTCTGAATCTACATGGCCATTTTAAACAAAACTTTGTCACAAAAGACCTAACTTTGCCCCCTTTAAAAAAAGTGTCTGGCAAGTTGGCATCACATCCAAGATGGCCAGCAATTAACATACAGTAGAACTTTGATGGCTTTAACTGCAATAACTCAAACACCATGGATACCTCGAACCCTTTTTGTGGACCCTTTAATCATGTTTAAACATAGTTTGACCTCGATATCTGGAACACCCTGTTAGCTCTAACTGTTTTCAACAGTCCCTTGGGTGTTCGAGCCATCAAAGTTCTACTGTAGTTTAACATTGGACCATATGTGCAAATGTATTTGAAGATCTTCTCCTCTGATAGAACTTGGCAAAGTGGAACCATACTTGGTCACATTAGTCCTTAGCTGCTGTCCTTTTAAAACTGTGTGTGGCCAGTCTGCATCACATTCAAGATGGCTGCCAGCGGGGAACATAGTTCAGGTTGGATCCCATGGGAAAGCATTCAAAGAGCAAAGTCAGTTGAAACAAAACTTTGGTAGAATAGTCCTTAGGTGGTCTCCTTTAAAAAAACGTATCCAACAAGTCCACAACTCATAGGAGTTGGCTGCAAGCAGGGAACTAAGTTTTATGTTTAATGCTATGGGAAAACATATTCAAAGACCTTCTCCTGTGAAATTATGTGGCCAATTATTAACATACTTTGTCACAATGGTCCTTAGCTGGTTCCCTTTGTAAAATGTGTCCATCATTACATCCAAGATGGCCCACAGGGAACACCTTGGACCCCATGGGAAATTTATTCAAAGATTTTCTCCTCTGAAAATACTAGGCCAATTGGAATCAAAGTGAGGCAAAATGGTCTTTAGATAGTCTTCTTCAAGAGAGATGACAGTCGGTCTGCGCCCAATCAAAAAGAGTTGCCAATGGGAACATAGTTTAAATTTGGATCATATAATATAAATGTCTATGAGACCCTTAAACATTGGGATTATTTTGACTTAATGGGTCATTCATGGCCCAGGTGATTGATACAGGCTTTTGAGAGCATCTTGTTTCCTAAAGTTCATAATCTGTTTTTGATTATTACTTCTTAGTAAATGCCCATAAATATTGATTTCAGTAGGATATGTCAGTAGTTATTTGATGAAAAAGTCCTTAATTCCCCCTATATGTCTTGAGATTTGTCAATGATAGATGTTTTGATATTGGCCAGTGATAGATGGCTTAAGATTGGAAAGATGGTGGGAGATTGGCAAGATATACTAGTAGTTGGTTTGAAATTGGTCAGTGATAGATGGTTGGGGATATTGGTCAATGATTTGTTGTTTGAAAATGGTCAGTGATAGATGAAATTGGTCAATGAAAGATGGTTTGAGAATGATCACTGGTAGATGGGTTTAGTTTGGTGAATGATAGAGGGTTTGAGTCGGTCAAATGGTATAAGATTTGTCATTGATAGATAGTTTGAGAATGGTCAGTGATAGATGGTTTCAGAATCATTAATGATAGATGTCTTGAGATTGGTCAGATGGATGATTTAAGATTTGTCAATGATATATGGTTTGAATTGGTCAGAAATGCAGGGCTGGATATTGGTCAATCATGTAAAGTTTGAAATTTGTCAGTGATAATTGGTTGGAGATTGGTCTTGATAGATAGTTTGAAATTGTTCAACAGTAAATGGTTTGAGATTGGTCAATGATAGATGGTTTGAGATTGGTCAGTGATAGATATTTTGAGATAGATTGCTCAGCGATAAATGGTTTGCAATTGGTCAATAATACATGGAATGAGATTGGTTATTGATAGATTGTATGAGATTGGTAAGTGATAGATGGTTGGAGAAGGGTTAGTTGATTGTGATGAGCCAAGGATAGATGGTTATAGATTGTTTATTGATATACATTTTGTATATTCTGAAATTTGTCAACCAGAAATGGTTTGAGATTTGTCAGTGATAGATAGCTTGAAATTAGCCAATGATAGATGGTTTGAGAATGATCACTGGTAGATGGGTTTAGTTTGGTGAATGATAGAGGGTTTGAGTTGGTCAAATGGTATAAGATTTGTCATTGATAGATAGTTTGAGAATGGTCAGATAATCATTAATGATAGATGTCTTGAGATTGGTCAGATGGATGATTTAAGATTTGTCATTGATATATGGTTTGAATTGGTCAGAAATGCAGGGCTGGATATTGGTCAATCATGTAAAGTTTGAAATTTGTCAGTGATAGATGGTTGGAGATTGGTAGTTGATAGATAGTTTGAGATTGTTCAGCAGTAAATGGTTTGAGATTGGTCAATGATAGATGGTTTGAGATAGGTCAGTGATATATATTTTGATATTTATAGATGTTTAAAGATTGCTCAGCGATAAATGGTTTGCAATTAGTCAATAATACATGGAATGAGATTGGTTATTGATAGATTGTATGAGATTGGTATATGATAGATGGTTGGTGAAGGGTTAGTTGATTGTGATGAGCCAAGGATAGATGGTTATAGATTGTTCATTGATATACATTTTGTATATTCTGAAATTTGTCAACCAAAAATGGTTTGAGATTTGTCAGTGATAGATAGCTTGAGATTAGCCAATGATAGATGGTTTGAGAATGATCACTGGTAGATGGGTTTAGTTTGGCGAATGATAGAGGGTTTGAGTTGGTCAATGATAACTTGTATAAGATTTGTCATTGATAGATAGTTTGAGAATGATCAGTGATGGATGGTTTCAGAATCATCAATGATAGATGGTTTGAGTTGGTCAGTAATGCAGGGATTGACATTGGTCAATGATGTAATGTTTGAAATTTAGATGGTTTTAGATTGGAAGTTAATAGATAGTTTTAGATTGTTAGTAGTAAATGAAGTTTGGGATTGGTCAATGATAGATGGTTTGAGATTGGTCAGTGATAGATATTTTGAGATTTATAGATGTTTAGAGATTGCTCTGCGATAAATGGTTTGCGATTGGTCAATAAAACATGGAATGAGATTGGTAAATGATTGATGGTTTGAGAAGGGTTAGTGGATTGTTTGTGAAGAGCCAAGGATAGACGGTTTTAGATTTTCCAATGACATACATTGTGCATTTTGTATATTCTGAAATTTGTCAATCAAAAATGGTTTGAGATTGGCTAGTGATAGATAGTTTGAAATTAGCCAATGAGAGATGGTTTGGGATTGATTAATGAAAGATCGTTTGAGATTGGTCACTGATAGATGGTGTAAGATTGGTCCATAATAGATGGTTGGAGATTGGTCAGTGATAGTCATAATGGTCAGAGATCGGTGAATGATAGATGGTTTGAGATTGGTCCATGATAAATGGTTGGAGATTGGTCAGTGATAGTCATAATGGTCAGAGATCGGTCAATGATAGATGGTTTGAGACTGGTCCATGATAAATGGTTGGAGATTGGTCAGTGATAGTCATAATGGTCAGAGACCGGTCAATGATAGATGGTTTGAGATTGGTCCATGATAAATGGTTGGAGATTGGTTTTGGGACAGGTCAATATTATATGGTTTGAAATTGGTCAGAGATAGGTCAATAATAGATGGTTTGTTTCGCGGGTATGTTAAGGCTGTTCAGTGAAATCTTGCCCGAAAATATTGGAATAAAGAACCAAATAAAGTAACATTATCAGAATATTGCACACCCTATATATTTCTAACATTGTTTTGTGTTTCAACTTTGTTAAACACTTTCGCCAGATTTTCACACTAAAAATAACTTCGAAACCCCCAGGGATTAATCACGTGAGTGCAAAATGTCTATTTTTAAAATGTGAAGAATATTTCTGAAAAGTTCCACAGTATACACTGGACCAATTCATTTAATTTTGGTCTTGTTGGAAAGAGAAAAGTGCAGTGTACATGAAAACTGCTATCCGCCTGTTGAAATTTTAACCTAAATGGCAAAAAAATGAAGAAAACGATGAAATGGGTCTACCTAAACGTTTGTTGTGCGTTAAATCGTACACAGATCATGAAAGAGTGTAAATAACGTAAGCGGATAGCAGTTTCAAAAATCTATTGGTGATGAGCATTAAAATAAACCTAATTCCAACCATAAATAGTGTCCCTATACTCTGGAACTTTTGCGTTGAAAATGCACTGGTCTTATTTTTTTAATGACGCCATTGTTTACAAACGTTCAAGCGACGTCAATATACATACGGGATTCCACAGGGGGATTCCCATGTCGTCTGCATCATGTACGTGCATTCCTCTGGCCTCGGATAGTAATTTCACAGCGTGATCGACTTTTAAATGGAACATTTTATCCATAATTGTCCATCTCGTGACCCGTTATGATACTATGATACGCCATAGATTTAAATGTGTGTGGAAAAAAAGGGGGGGTCCGCTCAATGCAGACAAGCTAGACAGTAGACAGTAGACTTATTTCCACGTTTATAAGTACATAGGTGGATTTAGAGAGGGGTTCCTGATGTTAGCATCTTTCTTTCTTTAGAATTTTTTTTAATTTCATGTAGGTTAAAGGCTAATATTGACAAAAGTAGTCTGGGACCCCAGTATTTTTCAAAAGACTTGATCCGACCTGGGACTAATATAAGTCCAGTCAGAGTCTGGCGGTATCAGTTCTGTCATAACCCTCACTTGGTCCGTGTGAGACTTGTGCCTAGCTTCCAAATCTGTGGTTGGCAACATCTCACACAAAGCAATTTTCAAAACTTGACGGATCTGCCGAGTGAGTAAATTGTTAAATTGTCAGAATTGTCCATTCAAAGATGTATTGTTGTCTTTTT